>JASDQU010010687.1:0-11559 GCA_032191745.1 Picea mariana
TCCCCTTGGAGAATGAAACCCAAGTGGTCGATCTAATCACATCATCGATCGATCCTACTCTTCCGCTAGAGAGTAAACCCAATACTTCCCACATTTTTCTTGTTGATAAAAAATATATCTTGCTAGGGGGAATTCCTCCTTCTCACGTGGAACCCCCTCCAAGTAATGAGGCCATCCTTTTTTATTGGGGTGCACTAAATAGAGCTTGTCTTCCCTCTCACATTCCTTTCAATATTACAGTACAGGTTTGTGGTCAGGACGTTCCTCAAACACTGATAGATGAAGGTGAGTCCGTTAGTATTTTTTCCTCTATTCCTTGGAAAAATTTGGGTTATCCTCAGCCTATGCCGGTTACACAGAATATGTTACATTTTAATAGCATAAACATTCACCCTTTAGGAGTCCTTCCTTAGTTTCCTATAAATTTGGGAGGGAAAACTATCTTTATTGATGTTATGGTAGTCCAAGACCCCTTGGATTTCGATTTACTCCTTGGGAGAGATTATGTCTATGCCATGAAAGCTATCATGTCCACTCTTTTTTGTGTGAAATATTTCCCTCACGATGGAAGAATTGTGACTATTGATCAACTTTCATTTGTTGGCCCTGACTTGAACATTAAATCAATGACCTCCCTAAACGGTTCTTATATGTAGATGGTATCACCCCCACCATAGGTAAATTATGTGGCATTGTCTCCCATGCCTTCAGTTGCCAATGAAAATGAGCCTCTCACTGTATGCTCATTATCTTATGACTTAGATCTGGTAGTTGACATGGTGATCTCTTTGATAGGGATTTTAGAGACTAACTTCCTTACCCCTATCGAGACTCTTGACATGTGTTCCTTACAAAGTGTGTTTCTTCCATCAAGTGAAGATCTCTTGGAAACCATACTCAAGTTTTTTCCCTTGACATGGTGTCCTTCCAGAGCATTGTCCTCTTGGAAGCCATGATCAAGAAGAGGAGTTTGAGCATGGTTTTCTGATTTGAAGCTCATTAAAAAATGAAACCAGTTGTGAGGATAGTTTTGCATATCTGTCGCAACCTCGTTAAAATATGAAACAGAGGTCATTAGGATAGTTTTTGTGTATCTATGGAAACCTTGTTTAAAAATGAAACAAAGGTTGTGAGAATAGTTCTTCTCCTGTGTCAAGCTCGTTAAAAAATGAAACAGAGGTATGGGGATTGAACCTGGATTCTCGAGCATAGTTCCTATTCCTATGTCAATCTTGTTAAAAAATGAAATAGATTTCCCCCCTCTCTATTTGATTCAAGTCCTTCATCTAGATTTTGAAGATTCATTTCATTCTCCTTTGCATTTGGATGAAATGAAGCTTGGGGGGAATTTTCTTGTAGCCTCTGGACCTCATGCTGAAGTTAAGTCGCTAGCTTCTTAAGCTGGGGACAAAGTACCAACCATCCCTGGATAATGCATTGGGAAGTCACAAGCATAGTTTTCTCTGGTTCAATCTTGTGTAAAAATGAAACCACCTACCTCAAGCATAGTTTCCTCTGGTTCAAGCTTGTGTAAAAATGAAAACCAAGTCCAAGCATAGTTTTTTTTAGTTTTTAAGCTTGTGTAAAAATTAAATATATCCCAAGTGTTATCACATTATTTTGGAAAGGGGGATTTTTTCCTAAGAAATTGGCCCGTTGGTGAAGGAATGGAAGAAAACAGAAAAAAGACCCACAATTTGGCTTCTATCCTAAGTCAGGTGACTGATGTGACCTTTTGGCACAAGTGATAAGACATGCACAAAACTGGGTGGCTGAGATCTGCATGCCTTAGATCGATGGTCGTCGATCATATTGGGGCCTCAACATGCACAGACATTAAAATTTGTGGGGCGAGCTGGGTTTGAAACTGTGGTTTTCCGGAGACGCTATGTGTAAGTCAGAGACACACATTGGCCCCAAAAATGGTGAAGAGTCAAACCACTTTTCACAACCCTTATATGTGAATGTGCATCTAACTCCCTATCTCCGGTCGACAAGTAGTTTCTCCCCTGTCACTTTCTCTCCCTCACACCTGTCCTTCACTCACCATCCCACCGACACCTGTCCCCTTCTCATCTCCCACCACCTATGCCACCTCAATCCATGTCACCTCCATCCCATTACACCTCAACTCCCACTTGTGTGGCCCCCACTCTATCCTCAATCTTCTCTTCCCATCCATGGTTGTCCACCTGGCCATATCCCGTCTGTTGTTCCATGCTGAGTGCGCCAATCACTTCGTCAGTAGCCACCTCTGTTGTCATACCTCCCCACAAGCATCCAACTCAGACCCCAGATGAAAGAATACTAATGCCGCCTCATCCTACAAGTGCATATTTGACTTGGGTCTTCCATGATCCCGATGAAGCAGTTATTGAGGTTGGTTGTTGGTGGTTGAATATCGTTTCCACCATAAATGGAAAGCTCGAGAAAGGATTGTCAGCAAGTCGAATCAGTTGTAGAACCTTCCTGAAACACGATTGCGTCTAATAAGAGATCACTTCTGATAGGATATTGCATGCACAGTCTACCAGGAATCATGCAGACGTAATGCCTTCAATGCATAGACTTGAGCAGGCTTATGAAGTTTTTCTTTGAGTATATAGGAGTCTTCCAGTTTTTTTGTGAAGTGTGGATGGTTGAGCAGTGCTCCTGATTGTAAAGTTTTAGTAAAGCCCCTAGTTCTCTGGCTATGTATATGTATTTGAGACTTCTTATTTAATGTAAGTTAGTTTCCTTTCATCTCTTTGTAACAGTTGTGTTAGAACACTCAGGCATGGATGATCTAGTCAAGGGTAGTTATGTTTTTGTGATGTAGGTTTGATCACAGTGACATCACCACCAATTTTAATCAGTTTTCTGTGTTTCCTTTTACTTTGAACACTGAATGAACTAAGCATGGATGATCCAGTCGGTCTATTGTTGTCGAATTATGATGTATGCTTGATTTCAGTTCATAATAATTTTATTTAGTTCTTTGAAAATCTGAGCCAAGAGGATCTTGTTTTCTGAGTTTTTCATCCTTGGGCTACTGAAAGACTGGACGTCCATAGAAAACCACTTCATCCTCTTCAAGTTATTCCCCCTACTCACCACTATATTGCAACTTACTGACTGGAGTTAGATCAAGACCTCACCTGCTTGTGCATACCAACCCAGTTTTCTGAGTTAAAGAAATATGATTCTGAGTCTGTATCCATTTGACCACCCTTTAAATTTAACCATTGTGACATGCAAACGGATGGGTACTGGGATTACCTCTATTGCAATCCAGAGGTGACTTCTAGTGCTAACATTTTTGGCATTGTTTCCAGGGATGAATTAAAGACTTTCCCTCAGATTTAACGACAAAGCTTACTGGTTTTGAAGGTGCATAAGAACTTAGTACTTCAAGATTGCAATTGTGCACCTGGTGACTCCACTGTGGTTAATCCATTGAGTTGAATCCACTATTTTAGCCATGGCTTCTAGGGGAAGGAAAATGAGGTCCACTCCACAACTGCCTTTAGAAACACCTAAAGCTGACCCAGAGAAAGTCATCAGAAGACGAAAGATCCTTCAGGAGGGTACTTCAGCTGCTGAACCAAGTATTTCTAATGATTTTCACCATCCTCCTATAGAAACTCCAGTATTTGTTTCTCACTTTCCTATTACACCATCTGTTGGAGCTTCTAGAATTTTAAATTTTGGGAGTGTTCCTGCTGATTTCCCCTCTCCCAGTTTCAATACTCCTCTTCCTGTTAAAGCTATTGGTTTTGCAGAAGGGTAAACCTTTGTTCCCTCGAGCCCCGAGGCCTTTTCTCCAGATCCTCAGTTGTTTTCGTTTGTTCCTAGGAGCACACCTACCATATCCCCTATCCGAACCCCATCCCCTCCTAGTTCTCCTCCCATTCATACTCCAATGGTAGGAGCTAATCCCCCCAAAAATAGAATGGATTCTATAGTAGCTTTCAGATACGCCCCTCTCATTTTTCTCAGCCTCTTAATTCCCTCCCATCCCATGGCTACCTTAAGCAGCTGCCTGAGTTCACGGGGGAGGGAGATATCACTACAGAGGAGCACCTTGCAGATTTCTATAGTTATGTAGATAACTATTTCATTGTAAATGAAGATGTGTGGATGAGGATATTTGTCCACAGTCTTGATGGAGAAGCTAGAAAGTGGTTTAGGGCCCTGACCCTTGGATCCATTGATGGGATTGAGGCTTTAGATGATATCTTCTTGATACAATGGGGGATAAAAAGGAATTCATGTATTATATCATAGAGTTCGGGTCCCTAAAGAGAAAAGAGGAAGAGTTTGTCTCTGACTTCTCGAAAAGATTCAACAAAATGTACAATAAGATCCCAGCTGAGATAAAACCTACAAAGTCCTCTACCAAAATTACATATTCTAGTGCTTTTGACCCTGACTTTTGCCTCTTGTTAAGAGAGAGAAGATCTACCTCCTTGGCTCATATGCAAGATGCAACCCTGGAATTGGAGTCTAATATATTGGTAGTTGACTGACTCAGGAATAAGGTTGATATATACAGAGGAAGAGGAAGATCTAAAGCGTCAACCTCCATTTTCTCTGCCCCTCCCCCTCAAATGGATGAAGTAACCAAGTTGCTAAAATAACTTTTATCTAGAATGGAAAAGTTGGAATTAGAATGGAAGAAGACATACAAAAATCCTCAAAATGTTGATAATAGAGGTAATTTTAGGAGGCTGAATAACAATGCTCCTCAGATTATGCAAAGAGAACCTCAGAACAAAGATAGAGATGATAAAAAAATACAGACCCATCTTCAAAATAACCTTGTTATAGATGAAGGTGGAGAGGAAGAAGACCTCGATCCAAAAATTCACTATCTTGAAGACACATCCTCTTCTCCTCACTTAACTCAATCAACATACGAGGAGTCTCTCATGGACAACCAATTAAATGGGCTGAGAAAGGGGGATAAGGCTGGTGAGAACCCAAATAGATACAACCTTAGTTCCAAAATAAAGGAGGAAATCCTAATGTTCCTAATCAGCCTACCAGAGAAGAAAATCCCGTTGAAGATGTAGCAAGCAACAACAAGGAGAGAGAAACATAGAACCCCCCACCAGTAGCCAAAGGTCCCCTCCTAGAGGTAAGAGAAATTCTGAAGCTGCCCTCCTATTTTAACTTTGAACATGAAATTCAGAAGATTAGGATTCCTATCCCCCTTTCAGAGATGGTCAAGTATGAGGACTTTAGGAGATCCCTATCTAAGTTGTTGCTGCCTAAACCCTCGAATCATCCCATAGACTCAATCAATTTGTAAGATGAAAATCCAGCAGTCATCTTGGGTCCCATGGTAGAAGATAGAGATGATTCATCCCCTCCCTTATATACGTCACTGAACATACATGATAAGATATTGCATAATTGTCTAATGGATTCAGGAGCCTCTCATAATCTCATGCCCAAAATTTTCATGGAAGAACTCAGATTAGAGGTCACAAAATCTTATCATGATTTGTATTCTTTTGATTCGAGAAGTGTGCAATGTCTTGGGGTCATCAAAGATATGGTTGTGACCTTGTTTTAGCTTCCCATGAAAAGTGTGGTCAGGGACATTGTAGTAGCATATGTTCCTCTGAAGTTGGGCATGCTCTTGTCAATATCTTGGATAAAAATACTTGGAGGAACCTTGCATATAGACCTCACATATGCTACCATTCCAATATTTGGAGGGAAGCATAAAAGACTATACATAGAATCTTAGTTGGCCTATATTATTAGCGATGAATCTAACCCCACCAACCATCCTATCTTTGCACTTGACACCAAGTTGGGGTCTATTTTATTGCAGTTCACTGGTAATCCTGATCCTCCTTTAAAACTCGAAAAAAAACCCATGGTTTTTCATGAAGTTTCTTTCTCCACCACCTCTATTTGGAAAATGTTCTTTGATGGAGCCTCCTTTAAGGATGTTGCTGGTGCCAGGGTGGTCTTTGTTTCACCCTCTCAAGAAATTATATCTCTATCATACAAACCAGAATTTGAAGCTACCAATAATGTGGAAGAATATGAATCTCTTGTTTTGGGTTTGAGGGCTGCAAAAGATATGGGAATTGAAGAGATATCAGTGTTTGGAGATGCTGAGTTGATTTTCCAACAAATCAGAAATATTTATCAGGCCAAACACCCTCGGATCAGAATTTACAAAAATGAAGTGTGGCACCTGATTGACATTTTTTTCTGAGCCTTCAACATTTCATTTGTTCCTAGAGAAGAAAACATCATGGTTGATTCTCTGGCTGTCTCAACAAGTAATTTCAGAATCCCTCTACCACCTAAAATTAGGTATGATGTAGAAGTGAAATATAGATCCTTCATACCTGAAAACTTCAAGCATTGGAAAGTGTTTGAGGATAACCTTGAAATCAAAATATTCCTAGAAACTGTGGATGAGTTTTCTGCATTACACATTGATCAAGATCCTAGTTCTGGCATAGATCCTCATGCTGATGTTTTTCTGAACAAGATTTTTTATCATCATACTATTCAGCTGCCCAACAATCACATCCCAAAGGGACTGATCCCTCTGGAAAGGTTATTTGATAGAAATGATGTGGCATTGAAGGGTAAAGTCTCAAATGATGATGTTGATGTGGCTGAGTGCAATATTGGCACAGAGGAATCCAAAATTCATCAAGTTGTCAAGCAACTTGTCAAAGGAGGAGAGGGATGAGTATACCGAGTTATTAAGAGAATTTGTTGATGTGTTTTCCTGCACCTATGAAGACCTCAGAACATATGACATCAACATTATTGAGCATAAGATTCCACTGAAGGAAGAGACCAAACCATTTAGGAAGAAATGGAGACAGATAAATCCTATGTTGTTGCCTATTATGGAAAGGGAGGTAAAGAAGTTGTTGAAAACCAAATCATTGTCCCTTTGAGATATTCTGAATGGGTGGCCAACCTGGTCCCGATGAGGAAAAAGAGTAGAGAAATCAGACTATGTGTTGATTTCAGAAATCTGAACAGAAGCTCCAAGAAGGACAATTACCCACTGCCAAAGATGGAATACATATTACAGAGGGTAAGAGGTGCATCTAGGATTTCAATGATTGATGGATTTTCTGGTTACAATCAAATATTTTTTCTTCCTTAAGACAGAGAAAAGACAACCTTCACCACTCCCTGGGGTACATTCATATATGCCACAATTCCCTTTGGATTGATGAACGCAGGAGCAACCTTTCAGCAAGCCATGTACATAGCTTTCATAGGAGAAAGGGATAAATTTGTAGTCATCTATTTGGATGACATTACAGTTTTCTCTAAGTCTGATAAAGAACATTGTGAACATTTGAAGAGGGTCTTCTTAAAATGAAGGAAATTTGGCCTCTCCTTAAATCCTAAGAAGTCATTGTTTGCCATGAAAGAGGGAAAGTTATTGGGACACATAGTATCAGCTGAGGGGGTTAGAATTGATTCAAGTAGGTTGGAGGCTATACAAAATTTATCACTTCCTAGATCCAAGAAAGAGGTTCAGTCCTTCCTAGGCAAAATTAATTTTCTGAGAAGGTTTGTTTCAAATTTTGCTGAATTGGTGAAGCATATAACAACCATTCTTAGGAAGGGGAATGAATTAAAATGGCATGCTGAGTCCAGAGAATCCTTCCATCAAATCAAGAAGGCCTTGACTGAGGCACCTATTCTTATCAGTCTAGAATACTCTAAGGATTTTCTGATTTTTTATTTTGCTTCTTTTGATACAGTGGCAGCTGTTTTAATGTAGAAAAACGTTGAAGGGATGGAGCAACCTATTTCATTTTTCAGCAGATCACTAAGAGATGCAGAGGAAAAATATGACATAATGGAGGAACATGCCTATGCATTGGTCAAAGCCCTCAAGGATTTCAGGATCTATGTCTTTCATTCAAGGGTTATTGCATACGTCCCTTCAACTACTGTGAAGAACATTCTCATTCAGCTTGACATAGATGGAAGAAGGAGTAAGTGGATTTCCAAAATCCTTGAATTTGAGCTGGAAATGAAACCCACCAAGCTAGTTAAAGGCTAAGGTTGGATGAATCTAATTGTAAAGATTTGGAGGTGAATCGGTAGGATAAAGTGCCTGATAAAATCCCTCAGGATGACCCCCCATTGGCAGAATGTACCCAGTATAAAGACATTATATATTTTCTGCAAGAGTTGCGACCTCCAGATGGAATGGGGAAGAGAAAGTCAAGATCTTTAAAGATAAAAGCAATCATATATTTCCTTATTGACTAGGTCTTGTACTAGAAAGACCCTTTAGGTGTGCTTCTGAGATGTTTAGACCCACAAGAGGCCCAAAAGATTATGTTTGATTTTCATGACAGCTTATGTGGGGGACATCATTTCTAGAGAACCACGACCTATAAAATTCTCAGGGCTGGGTACTTCTGGCCTACTCTATTCACTAATGTCTGTGAAAAAGTCAAAGCTTGCATCAAATGTCAAAAATTATCTGAGAAAAAACAACTCATATCTCTACCATTGAAGCCCGTGGTAGCTTCAGGGCCCTTCCAACAATGGGGCCTAGAATTCATTGGGGAAATTCATCCTGCACAAAGAGGTCAACATAGATGGATCCTAACTGCCACATATTATTTTACCAAGTGGATAGAAGTTATACCCACAAGGAGTGATTCTCACAAAGTAATCATTGGTTTTCTTGAAGATATTATATCAATGTTTGGTTGTCTGAACAAAATCATCATTGATAATGTTGCATCCTTCAAAGTTGAACCATTAACTAGGTTTTGTGAGAAATTTGGGATTTCATTGATCCACTCTAACCCCTACTACCCTCAAGGCAATGGATTAGCATATTCCTCTAACAAAAGCTTGATAAAGATCATCAAAATACTGCTAGAGGACAACAAGAAAGCATGGGATTCAAAGATCAAATTTGATTTGTGGGCTGATCGAGTGAAAAAAAAAAGGTCCCTGGGTATCTCTCCTTTCCAACTTGTATATGGGACTGAAGCAGTTTTTCCTTTCCAGCTCGTCCTGCCTGTGGAAAAATTCTTTTAGGACTACCAATGAGAACCTAATGATATGATTAGAAGAATTCATCAACTGGTAGAATTCCAGCAGACTAGAGAGCAGGCGATGGACAGAGCGCGTGACCGTCAACAACAAATAAAGTAGGCCTTTGATAGGAAAAGTAGTAAGGAGGATTTCCAATCAGGAGATCTAGTACTTAAATGGGATGCACCCAGATAAGACAAGGGCAAACATGGTAAATTTGAATCCCTTTGGATCGGTCCCTTCAAGATTTTTGAAGCATTTCCAAACAACACTTACATGTTGCAAAACTTGGAGGGTGAAATTTTTTTTGGTGGCCCTATAAATGGACACTTCCTTAAAAACATTTATGTTTGAAGTCGCAGTCGGATTCCCACCCTTGTAAATACCGTTATGTTTTTTTTTATTTGGTTTTTAGTGGGAGACTCCACAAACCAACAGTAAGGCACTTAAGCTGTAGAAGAGTTCTTGGCATCTCACAGTGAGCAAGCCACCCCCCATGGAGCCTAATTTTATCACATTTATGTGTAAAGGGGGGTGTTTTCCTAAGAAATTGTCCCCTTGGCAAAGGAATGGAAGAAAACGGACAAAAGACCCACAATTTGGCTTCTATCCTAAGTTGGGTGACTGATGTGACCTTTTGGCGCAAGTGATAAGATGTGCACAAAACTGGGTGGCCGATATTTGTGTGCCTTATATTGACGTTCGTTGATCATATCGGGGCCTCAACATGCATGGACATTAAAATTTGTGGGGCGGGTCGGGTTTGAAACCATGGTTTTGCAAATATGCTACGTGTCAATCAGAGAGACACATCGGGCCCAAAAGCGGTGAAGAGTCAAACCACTTTTCACAGCCTAGATATGTGCATGTGCATATAACGCCCTATCCCAGGTCGAAAATTGGCCACTCCCCTATAACCTTCTCTCCCTCACACCTATCCTTCACTCACCATCCCACCGACACATGTCCCCTTTTCTGTTCTAAGACTTTTGCGACCATTGTTTTGGTGAGATAGTTCTTTCGGATGCGATGAATCCAAAAGAACTATCTCACCTGTCCCCTTCTGATATCCTACCACCTATTCCATCTCACTCCACATCACCTCCATCCAATTACACCTCAACTCCCATTTGTGTGGCCCCCACTCTATCCTCAGTCTTCTCTTCCCGTCCACGATTGTCCACTTGGCCATCTCCTGTCTGTTTTTCCATGCCGAGTGTGCCAATCACTTCGTCAGTAGCCACATCTGTTGTTAGACCTCCTCGCAAGCATCCGACTCAGACCATAGACGACAAAATACTGAGGCTGCCTTGTCCAACAAGTGCAGAGTTGACTTGGGTCTTCCCTGATCTCGATGAAGTAGTTATTGAGGTTGGTTGGTGGTGGTTGAACATCGTTTCCACCATAAATGGAAATCCCAAGAAAGGACTTTTAGCAAGTCATCTTAGCTGTAGAACCTTCCTGAAACACGATTGCGTTTGACAAGAGATTGCTTCTGATAGGAGACTGGATGCAAAGTCTTCCAAGAAGCATGCAGATGTAATGCCTTCAATGTAGAGACTGGAGCACGCTTATGAAGTTTTTCTCCAAGTATATAGGAGTCTTCTAGTTTTTCTGTGAAGTGTGGATGGTTAAGCAGTGCTCCGGATTGTAAATTTTTAGTAAAGCCTCTGGTTCTCTGGCTATGCATATGTATTTGAGACTTCTTGTTTAATGTAAGTCAGTTTCCTTTCATCTCTCTGTAACAACTGTGTTAGAACACTCGGGAATGGATGATCCAGTATAGGGTAGCTATGTTTTTATGATGTAGGTTTGATCATAGTGACATCATCGCCAGTTTTAATCAGTTTTTTGTGTTGCCTTTTCCTTCAAACACTAAATGACCCAGCCATGGATGATCCAGTCGGGATGTTGTTATCGAATTGTGATGTATGTTTGATTTCAGTTCATAATAATTTCATTCAGTTCTTTGAAAATCTGAACCAAGAGGATCTTGTTTTCTGAGTTTTTCATCCTTCAACTACTGAAATACCGGACGCCCATAGCAGACCACTTCATCCTCCTTGAGTTCTCCCCCCTAATCACCACTATATTGAAACTTACTGACTGAAGTTAGATCAATACCTAACCTGCTTGTGCATACTGGTGTGCTACTTATATGTTTAGTATAATGCACTCATTAATTATCAATTCGGGATTTGTAATCAATAGAATTGCAAGACACTAGTAAAAAAGGTAATTCCAATGGCATGAGTATAGAACTATTCTAGATTATGCATGCTGGAAACAAAACAAACTAGCAAATCAAAACAAACTTTGGTTGTCTTTCACAGAGGGGCTATCTACTCCATTATGGCACATGCAAATATGAGATGGAGTTCTTTGATAGATCAAATCTATTATCTGACCCAGAAAACTAACTATGCAATCACACTTCTGAAAGGGAAATCACACATCAATTATCAAGACATAGCATGGGTAGTTCAATAGTCAATATACTGAGTATGCTGTGGT
>JASDQU010010687.1:34918-56578 GCA_032191745.1 Picea mariana
AATGAAAATGTCTCCTTGGTATATATAGGAGACTAGGAGGTATAATTACAACTAATGGCCTAAAGCCGACATAAATAAAATAACATTACTAATATAATATGCCCCAATTAAGGGGTAATGAGCCAATATTAGGGCTTAACAAACTTTGTATATTATGCTTCCTATATTGGTACCATATCATGACAGGTGAGATTCGGTAAATGGTACTGGATCCGAAGAATGCACAAGTGGTTGGTACCAGATCGCGACAGTCTTTGGCCATTGGTACCAAATCAGGACATGTGAGATTCGGTACCAGATCTTAATGGAATATGTGCTTGGTACCGGATTCAGATAGTGGAAATCTGGCGCATAAGTACCAGATGGCTGAGCTGGTACAGAAAGGTTGGATGCATCTAGAGGTCAAACATTATACATGGAAAATTAAAACATTAGTACATGAAACATTTAGTCTCCTAGCTCAATAAACCACAAAAATGCATGAATTAATTATACTTTACCTTATGACCTCATCAATGGCTAATGGTAGTGTTCTTTGTCATTTATCCAAGCTTAGGTAAGCCAAAAAGGTATAGATGGGGAGTATAATAGGGTAATGGGGATGTCAATTTAGAGGCTCAACACATACCAACTCAGTTTTATGAGTTAAAGCGATATGATTCTGATTCTGCGTCCATTAGAACACCCTTTAAATTTAACCATTATGACATACAAACTGATGGGTACTTGGCTTACCTCTGTTGCAATCCATAGGTGAATTCTAGTGCTAACACCAAGCATATTTTTTTTTTTTTAAGATTTCATAAAAATGAAAACACTCTCGAGCTTAGTGTTTGTTCTTTATCGTGCTCGTAAATACATGAGAATGTAACCGAGTAAAATTTTATCACTTTTTTGGACTCGGAAAGGTTATACAAAAAAGGAACCCCCTGGAGTTCCCTTTAAGACCTTTTCAGATTCTCTAAACATGAAAATATTTCCGAGAGATATTGTTCTTTTCATGCTCGTTAAAGTATTTGAAGAAAATGTCTGTTGAGCAATAATTTATCTCTTTTTCGGTATCATCAGACTACTTTACGAAAAAATGACATTTTGGAGTTTCCTTTAAGTGTTTTTCAGACTCTCTAAATATGAAAAACCACTGAGTTTACTTTCTTTGGACTCGTAAAACAAACATTGAAAAGCCCATATGGGACTAAACCACTCCTTCCTAGGTTTCGTTAAACATACTCCGAGGGACTCATCCGAAGGATGAGCTTACAGTTCAATCATATGCTATCCTCCGCAAGCTTGTGTAAAAATAAAGACTTAATTGTTAGAAATGGTGGGGGAAAATTTGGGAAAGAAATTTATCTAAACCTGTATTCTATGGAAGAGTCACTTTTGAACATGACACCCTTTCACTTTCTTTGTGTCTAAGTTGGAAAATCTGCTTGTCTCTTGATCGTACTCCTTTATAGGATTACAAATTGATCTGTGATCCCTGCTATTAAGTCAGTGTTTCTGAGACATTTTTCATGTCGTCAATATGTTCAAAGAGAAGTTCAACAAGGAAATCCTTCTATTGCATCGACCATTTCTGTATCCCTTATGCCTTCTATTGTGTCACCCATCCCTGAGTCAATCATGAATCACTTGTTACTCTGATCTAATTCAAATCTTGTTACCCGTTTCGTGTCATTGATGGGGGATACATTAAGGCCCTCCTGTGATGAGTCTTTTCATGTCGAATTCAACTCATTATCCAGGAGTTAGACTTAGAAAATAATTGGTACCTTGGAACTTGCATGCCTCAATGGCAGGTTTCCTCGCTTTCAACAATGGGTTTTCATTATTGACCCATGATGAAGAGATTATGTTGAGTGTTCGACTTGAAATCACAATTTTGCACCAGTTGGATTGTACTAGTGTACCTTGGGAGTCATTCACATTAATGGTGATTTCCCTCACACTTGTTAATGGTATTCATTAATGAACGGTAGTCAAGTGGTTTCTACCATGTTCGACTTCAACACATGTATTCGCATGGTTAGATTCGTACTATAGAGTGATGGAGATGAAGACCCTGGATATTTTCTAACAGATTCAAGTTACATTGGAGTATATTCAGATTGTACTGTTGCATATATCCACATTGTATGTCTTGTGGCTATGTTCAAATTTGAGTCTTTAACCCATAGATCCATAGTTTATTTTTGGTGGCTATGTTCAGATTTGAGTCATAATGGTATGGATCCATAGTGTATGTTTGGTGGCCATGAGTTGTCTTACTTGACATGAATCTTTGCATGTAGAAATTTATTCTTTGACTCATTTGTATTATGAGTATGGAAATGCCTACCTCAGTGATGATATATTATTTTAGTGTATTTCCTTGTTTGTTTCCAGGTTTCCGACCGACGTGTTCCTTGTCCCCTACACATACTCGACAAAGTATTTCAACTATCACTCTGTTCCAACTTCATACTTTGGGGGGATTACTGTTACACATTATTTTCATCACCTCTATGACCATTAATTATGTACACCTATCCTTTTTCTTTAGAAGGATCAATGGCCTGAATCATTGAAGAAGAATGAAGACACATTTTCCTAGAAAGATGAAAATTATCTATTCCTTTGTCAAAACCTTATAAAAAGGGATTGTCACACCTTGATTAGTGTTAAGGGTGTGATGATATAGGATCATCATAGGTTTCACCACAATGGACTGCGACATTGTCATAGTTTGTTCAATTTTAATGGTGCGACAATCTTGTTTATGAAGAAAAAGAGCATCTTCTCAACATTTCTAGAATGGAATATTCGAGGGTGAGGTGGACTCCAATCGGTTTGGATCTGATTCGCATCCCTGTTCTAGTGGGATCATCCTAACCTCCTCACACTATCCTTTTCATATTATAAAAGGAGAAGAGTTCTCATGGGAAAATCTAGTTGGAAAGGTCTTGGGTTAGAGTTTTTGGAATGGCTAGTTCTTGAGTTTTGTAATTTGGAGTTTTGGGAGCTTGTATGTTGGCTATGAGACTTTCTTTGTTAAGATAGATTATGAGTAACTTTCAAATCTACAATCTCATAATCCATGGAGAAGAAGTGTGTGGGAAGCAAGGAAATGTTGGAAGGGACCTTACAACATCAAGGAATTGGTTGTATTCTCTTTTTCATATCTTTAATACAATGATATATTTCTTTCCCATAAAATTGTTCTTATTTTATTGTATGATTCCTTGATCACATACATAGGTTTTGCTAAGTGTACATTGTTTTTTTCACTTCGTTGTCTTGTGTATTTTTAAAAGGTTCAACATCCCATAAGCCTTGGAATGGAGTGAGGATGAAACTAGCGAGGACAAACGACATTTAAAAGGTATGCCATTTATCTCTTGTTAGTTAGTATGCTTGATAATTAACACTTAGGGAAAGTTTTATATTCTGTCTTGTTTTTTTCTAGTTTTGGGGTGAAACTAGGGAGATCTGTTTGTGTTCACACTTATCGATTTTTCTGATAAAACCTCCCCCTTAAAGGAACATCGTCCTTGATTTTCTATCTATAGATGTGCTTTGTATGTACAGAAGTAAACAAAAATGGATATGCCTCTCTCATGGAATCCTCCATTTCCCATGTAGCCTCACCTGGGACAAAGTGTTTCCACTGCACCTTGACTTGTGAAATGTTTTTTTTCTTGAGTGGGGTTTCCTTCCTATATATTATGCATTGAAATTCTACCAGGAATTCTCCCTCGAGTTCCAACTGAATCACAGACCAGTCAATAATATGATTAGAATCATGTACATACTTATTTAATAAATAAACATGGAAAACATTATGTTCCTTCACTATGGGAGGAAGTGCTAACCGATAGGATACTGGTACCACTCTATCCAAAAATTTAAAGGGTCCACAATAGCAAGGTGATAGCTTGGCACAAGCTCCCATCCTCAAGGAGCTTCTCCTGGGTCTAACTCGGAGATACACATGATCCCCTGCTTTGAACTCTCTAGGATTCCTTTTCAGGTCTGCATAGCTCTTTTTTCTATCTTCGGATATCTTCATATTTTGCCTGATCTGAATCACTTGTTGATCTAGATTATTTTTGGAACGAAATGAAGGAATATATATTACAATGAAATAGTCATGAAAATTGCTAGAAATAGAGAAATACAATAATACTTGATTCCTATTAATGAAAGAATTGTAAAGAGACTGTAAAAATACAGAGTGCAAGACTCGCTAGAATGGTGGTAGCTTTATCTCTAAGAAGAGATGTGACGGCTACAGTCATTCACAAGAAGATGATTACAATGAAGCTTTGAAGGCATTTTTATGATAAACATGAATTCCAAAACCCTAGACATCTAAAAACCTAACCCTAGGAGATGAAACGCCAAAAGTCATGTGGGCCCCGTTTGGGTAAGTTAGTACATTAACTTTCTATGGTTGTAACTTTTGCATACGATATCGGTTTTATGAGTGTGATAGCCCGTTGGAAAGGTATTTTTGAGAAATATGCATTACAACATCAAAATCTAACTTCATCTTCAGTTTGAATATATATATCCAAAACAACACTATTTAGGGACCCAAAACGGCCTTGGAAGTACAACAAGATGTGATGACATGAAAAAATACAAAATAAGCTAGTTGGATTAGGTGGGAGGCCACCAGTATCCACGTGGAATATGTGTAGGGATTCAAACAACCACATAAGTGTAGAAACCACAATTACAAAGAAGTGAAAAAGAACATGTTGCACTAAAAACTGAAAAGAAGCCAATTGGAACAGGTGGGTGGCCACCAATATTCACCTGGATCAATCCTCTCCCCTTAGGAAGCAATGGTATCCATTGCATTGAGTTCCCAATGCATTTTCTAAATCTGACGCTTGGTGAGCTGTGTGCCTTATTGGCTTGTGGAAGACTGTCACAAGCTTGTTGCTAGAGGGGTTGAATCTGTTCCACCATCCTATTGTCTCTGGGTTGGATGGGGAATTGTGTAGGCACCATTTTAGGTGAACAAAAAACATATTTTGTCTCTTCGACAATCTATTTTTGTTGGATAGAAGGCGTTGAGGCTACAATAGTTGTAGTGGTCTTCTGTTCATCCTTTGAACAAACTATGAAGAGGATGAATTTTGTAGTATGAGATATTACCTTGTGGTGTTGTTTTGGTGGGGCAGTAGTTGGAACTACATTTGGTATCTTGTAGAGCTAACCTCCCAGAGTAATAATTACACTATGAGGTCTAGACTCATAGACAACATGACATTTCCACATATATGGTTGGCCCAAAACAACATCAAATACATCAAGAGGGGAAATATCACACACTACCTCATCCTTGAAGGGATGGATGCCATATGACAGACGACATTGTTGGCTGACGTGAATATCTTGTCATTGGTGAAGCCACTCAATGTTGTATGGCTATGGGTGTGGTGTTTTTGACAACCCCAACTGTTTGATGACCTTAGCTGAGATGAGAGTCTTCTGGCTACCATTATCAACAATGAAATGAAATGGGGTCCCCTTCACCCACATCTGTGAATGGAAGAGGCACTCCCCCTCTTCATGATCTGCTGGTTCTTCTAGCTGAATTGTTGTGGTTGCGACAGTAGTAGTGGGGTATGCATTGATGATCGATATTTTTTCAATATTTTCTGGATCGGATTCTGAGTCAGGGTTCAGATCTGTGCCTTTGACCTCAACCACCAATGACTGTTTCGAGCGACTTTCATCGGTGTTGTGCCAGGGGATTTTATGGAAGTCACACCACTTCTGAGTGTCATTATTCATCTTTACTTACCTTTTTTGTCCTATGTATTGGACTGGTTGTCTAGAGGCTGTTGGTTAGGGTCGTCTTTACCATGCTTTGGCTGTTGTATAGTTGCAGACCCAAATTCCCATTTGTTCTGGTGCCTAAATTTCTGCTCGATTTTGATAGCATATCTATAGGCAACTCCCAATGATTATATGTTTAGGAAATCCATTTCAGTTTTGATGTACCACGACCTATGCAGATCCCCACAGTATTTTAGAACCAGATGCTGCTTGAAGTATTTGATACCCATATTGGTGCGCATGGTATGGAAATTATTTTTGAACTCTGGAACTTTTTGGCTCTTCTCTTACTGCAGTGTTGTCCATCTCATGTACTGGTCTTCATATTTATCAACAGGATAGTACTGTTCTTTTACCGCATCCATAAAAAAATAGTAAGTGGTATCCACCCAATATGTTCCAGATTCCTCTGTGGAACTTTCCTCCCAGTAAGTTTCCCACCAATTTTTGACATGGGGGAGAGCCTTGAGGAGCTCAAAGGTCTTATTTTCCCTCTCGAAAAAATTTTGAACAGAGAAATAACCTTCTAATAGATTTGACCATTTTTCTAGGGAAACTGCATCTATCTGACCTTCAAATATGGGAATATAAAAATTAACTTGTACCTTGAAGGGAGAGGTTCCTCCAAAATGGCCACTTGATGAAGATGCACCTATTTCTATTCGTAAGCATTGAAGGCTATGTGAAACATTCTCCATCATTTCGTCGCTCTGTCACATGAGAGCTTGCTCAAGCAACAGGTTAATAAAATCTTCTACTCCCCTCATTTTTATTTTCTGCCGCCATCAAGGGTTTCTTGGTTGTGCGAGAGTGATTGTCCTCAAGAGATAAAAACTCAAGAACCAATTGGCTATACTCGGACCTTATCGGGGACATGCACTGAAAAATGATCAAGAGCAGCCTGCTCTAATACTATTGATCCATATTATTTTTGGAACGAAATGAAAGCAAAGATATTACAATGAAATACTCATGAAAATTTCCATAAATGAAGAAATACAATAATACTTGATTTCTATTAATGAAAGAATTGTAAAGAGACTGTAAAAATACAAAGTGCAAGACTCTTTAGAGTGGTGGCAATTTTATCTTTGAGAAGAGATGTGATGGCTATGCTCGTTCGCAAGAAGATGATTACAATGAGGCTCTGAAGGCATTTTTATGATAAACATGAATGCCAAAACCCTAGACATCCAAAAATGTAACCCTAGGAGATGAAATGCCAAAATTCATGAGGGCCCCATTTGGGTAAGTTAGTACATTAACTTCCCGAGGTTGTAACCTTTGCATACGATCTCTGTTTTAGGTGAGTGATAGCCTGTTGGAAAGGAATTTTTGAGAAATATGCATTACATTGTCAAAATTTGACTTCGTCTATAGCTTGACTGTGGTGAGCCCAAAAAAAATTGTTTAGGGCCCCAAAACGACTATGGAAGTACAAAAAGATGTGCTGACATGAAAACATACAAAATAAGCCAGTTGGATTAGGTGGGAGGCCACCAATATCCACCTAGAATATGTGTAGGTATTCAAACAACCCTAAAAGTATAGAACCCACAATTACAAAGAGTTACAAAAGAACGTGTTGCACTAAAAAATGAAAAGAGAATCCAATTGGAATAGGTGGGTGGCCACCAATATCCACCTGGATCACTTGTTGTTCCATTTACTTTAGCATATCTAGCCCGATTGTAACTCTGTCTACTGGTTTGTTCCAACTGATTGGAATGTTGTATTACCTTCCATAGAGGGCTTCAAAAGGACTCATTTTTAATGAATCTCGATAGCCATTGTTGTAAGCAAATTCTGCCAATGGTAGGTAGTCCTCCCATTTCTTGGGTTGATTCATTACATGCATCCTCTGCATGTATTCTAATACTTGGTTTACCCTCTCTATATTCCCATCAGTTTGAGGGTGATAGGATGTACTAAAGAGAAATTTTGTTTCAAAACTAGCAAAAAGATTTCCATAAGTTTGAAGTAAACTTTGTATCTCTGTCGGATATAATTTCCTTAGGCATGCCATGTAGTCTGAATATATCTCTCATGAAGATGATGGAAATATCTATCGCCTTGCAATTTAAATTGACAAGTATGAAGTGAGAAAATTTGCTCAGTTTTTCCACAACTACGATGATGGCATCATTATGTTTGGTTGATCTTGGTAATCCTGTGATGAAATCCATGGAGATGGTTTCCCATTTCCATTTGAGAATTTGTAGGGTCTGCAATAGCCCTGCTAGGTGCCGCTTCTCTTCCTTGACTTGATGACATTATAGACACTTAGCTAAGTAATTAGCTATGTCCCTTTTTAGTTTGGGCCAATAGAATATCTTTCTAATGGCCGTGATCATTTTCTGATAACTAGGATGACCAATATATGGTCTTTTGTGTAGTTCATCCATTATGAACCTCTTCAAATTGTCAAAATTTGGAATGTATAATATTACCTTGTAAGTCAACAGGTCATCATTAATTATCTGATAAACTTCATACATCAGCCCTGTGGGGTCTTTCTTTAGGTATGATGTCATGGTCTTGAAAAATGCATTTGTCTCTTGTGCAATTTTGACCCTCTCTTTGATGTTTGATTCACTGGTGCTGACAGTTTCCAAGTGAACTACTTTCATACTTCTAATAAGTGAATAAACCACCCTATTATCCTTCCTTTGATATGTTTGATTTCAAAATCAAACTCACTAAGGAGATCCATCCACCTATCTTGTCTCACATTGAGTTTTTGTTGGTCAAACATATACCTCAATCCACTATGGTCTGTCATAAGTACAAATATCCTACCTAAGAGGTAATGCGTCCACATATTTAAAGCATGCACTATGGCATCCAATTCCATATTTTGGGCCACATAATTGACTTCATGCTCATTCAATTTTCTAGATTTGTAGCAAAAGAGAGGTCCTTCTTGCATAAGGAATCCTCCGAGCCCTTCCTTGCAGGCATTTGTACACACAAGGAATTCCTTTTTTGGGTCTTCAATATTCAACATAGATGCATTGGTTAGAAGGTATTTCATCTCTTGAAATCTTTCTTCACATTTTGATGTCCAAATGAATTAAACTCCCTTTTTCAGAAGGGAGGTGATTAGGAAACCAATCTTGGAGAATCCTTTTATGAATCTCCTATAGTATCCTACTAGGCCCATGAAGGATCTGATATCAGATACATCTTTTGGGGTAGGCCAATTTGTAATATCCCAAGGCCGAGCCTCAGTTGTAATTATGAATGTAACATGTTTTGTAGGCTAGTGAGCCAAGTATTTATAAGCTGGTAGGATTATGTGTTTATTAGTCTGGAGAGCCTAGATGTTAAAGGCTAGGATCTTGTTTTGTACATGTAAATATTCATATTTTAATATAACAACATCATTGCGTGTAGACTAACCACGAAGAAAGAGTTATGGGGGACTAATATCCACTGGGTTGGGCAAGGGAGGAGGCTGAGTCTAGGAAAGAAGGGATAATCTTAAGAGCCTAATAGAATAAAATATTATTATTCTAAAAGCTGTAAAAGAGGATATTAATTTATCCTAAGTTCATTTAGGGAGAGGAACAAGTTCCAAGTGGGGGAGAACGTGCTCTTAGAGAGCCAAGTGTCATCCAAAATGCATGCAGATTTATGTGGGAATTATCACCATTGTGGGGGTTCACACTCACCATTCAGTCTCTCTCAGGATTCTTCATTCGGACCATTCTCACCATTCCAAGGATTCTCGCCATTCTGACCAAGCTGGCCATCCGTTATCCATTTTTCACCCATGCACCCATGCATGGAGCAGTTACACAATGAGCCATTCCACCATTTCCAAATACCTCAACCACTTGAACCTCTGCAACAAGCCTGAACTGATATCTTACTAAACCCGTACCCTTGGGTTGCTTGTGTATTGTCCTGTTAGAACCATTTCCCCACGTACAGTTTTTGTTGCTTTCATCACCATGCCCATGTGCTAAGGAATGGGAGTGAAGAAGCAGTTTTCAGGCCCGTGGATTGAAGAAGTAGGTTGTTAGTCCTGTGAGCAACTCTCTCCAGGTGAGAGAGTGTGCTGAGGAAGTGATTTATCATGGAGGGAGTCCAGTAGCAACTACAGAGCTCTGAGAATTACTAATCCGGTCTATTGCTGAAGCCCTAGAAAGGGAGGTGTAGCAACCGATGGACTATGTGACAGTGAAGGTCTACACTCCTAGGGTAGGACATACATGTGGGGAATGAGAGTCTGTCAGTTGTGGGTGTAAGTGTCTCCTTGGAGGAAATCCTTCCTGTTGTACTGTGCAACTTCCTATTGTCCCTTCCTAGCCTAGGAATCCCTTTCCCGGTCGAGTTTAGTCCCAAATCAAGGGTGAACCACTGCTGAGAGTGATGAGCAATGTGGTCTAAGGATGGGAGGTTCGTGGAAGGTCTACACACACTTTTTGTAATCCAATTAAGAGATAAGTACCATTTCCAATTTTGGTTACATGTTGTGTATTTACATACACTGTTATATTTATGGGTTTTGTCTTTGATTACTACATGTATGATTTTATTGTTATTTCTGCATTATGTTGTGTGATAGAAGAACGCAAGTCATCTGTTAAATTTGTATGTGTTATTGTCGCTTCCGCAAGAATATGTGTATGAACATAATGTTTATGTTTGGTTAAATTGCCTTATATATATGTATATTAGAGTATGATAGTTTTCTGGAGTAGCATGGTCTGACCTGGGTGGTTGGGGAGTGATATTGCTCGGCCTGTTGGTGGCTGGGGACGTTACAAATTGGTATCAGAGAAGTAAGAAAAATATACAGTTTATTAGGTAGCGTTACTTGCAGGGCCTGGATGGCCCGGGACATCACAAATTGGTATCAGACCCATGGTTTCAACACTAAGCCTGGATGGGCCATGTTATTGAAAGTTGAAGAAAAAGTTTCGAACATGAATTGTGGTCAAAACAAACAAATATGAGTTAGGAGCAGCTCTGGGTGCTAAGAGAATACCTTGGCTATGTTATGAAGCTCAGGAGGTATAACGGTTTATGGAATGGAAAGAGATAAATAAGCCACAACAACCGTTGTGTTGGGTTGCAAGGTTTGAACTTGGGGCATAAGATCTGCATAGGGGAAGGGACAACTTTTCCAGCTGTCAGACCTAGAAAAAGGTGCATGAGAGTTAACCTACAAGTCCTTTTGACTTCGTGACTTCGACGAAGTTTATGTGTTATAGAGAAAAGGGGGATGAAGCTCAAAGTCTCTAATTCGAAGAACAAAAGTGGCATGGAATGATGATGTCACCAGTAGTGATGTGGGCCTCTCCTATACATGCCACTTGCCACCACCTTAGTTGTTGACAATTGTACTATGTGGACCCCGGAAGGTATGAATGTTCGGGAGTTTGATGTTCGAGTTAATTGGAGTGTGCAAGTGTAAAATATTACGAAGCCCAAAGTACCAAAGTGAAGTGGCATGTTGATGTCACCATGGATGATGTGGACACATGGGATGTGCACCATGTGTCAGTGAGATAAGAACCTTTGGAAGACATAAATGCTATATAGAATGTGAAATGTATCACCCGTCTAATTAGGCCACGTGTCCGCTTCTAGTATTTCTCCATGTGGAACTCCTCTCGAGAATGGGTAGTAGGGCCCTTGATGAATACATAAAGTAGTTAAAACCTTGGCAAAGTATTTAACTAGATCGGGTCCACAGTAACTTGGTCACAGTAGACACATGGTGCCAGATCATGAAGTCTGGAGATTGGGTATTCCAGAGGAAAGGTGTCACAGTTAGCATTGGGTAGAGAAATCTCAAAGGCCAAATTTAATCCCAACTGTTGGTCATAGGGGACGTGTGGCATCAGATCTGATTTTTCATATACTTGACACTCTAGAAGAAATGGTTCATGATTGAATGGGGGAAAGAAATCCTCTGAAATCCTAGAACCTCGAAGCTCCGAAGTCTCGGAGCTAGGAAGTCACAAAGTAGTGGATGTGACATGGAGTGATGATGCCACCTTGGTTACGTGGATCTCCCCTAGCCACTCTAGGTGTCATTTGGATTTGTACTTTTCAACAACTGCAGCAGTCTAGAGACTTGGCACTCCGGAAGGATTGAGAGTATGGACAGTCCGGAACTCCTGAAGCTCAGAGTTTAGTAGTAAATATCAGTCGTTAGATGTTGGGGAGTCGAGGAACGTTGATCCACCGTCCTTCATGAGTTTGTCAGTTTAATGATCTATGATGTTTTTGATGTGAGAAAAAGGAAAACTTTGAAGCTCTGAAGACCGAAGCTTCAAGGCTCCAGATAAGCACCCAACTATTATCACTTTGTCACAGCCATGGTCACATGCGAATTAAAGGCTGAAGAAAAATGGGCTAGTACCCCCAAAAAATATTTTAGAATAGAACAAGGCTCGGAGTTAGAGCCATGGGGATTCTTGATCAACCAAGACAACATAAAATGGAGCCAGATATTCTTTTGTTGAATCATATTAGTTTATGTTATTCTGGAAAATTATTAAAGACAGATAGCCTGACGAAATTCATTTGACTGCACATTTTGCAGAGTTAGAAATTGTCAGAACCAGACCGAAGTGTCACCTAGTGCAGAGAAATGGAGGAGGCACAAGATGCCTATAGTTCATAGAATGAATCTAGAGGAATGGATGTCCATTTGGGAGTTGAAGAAACAAACTCCAATGGGCATGGTGAAGAAATAGATAAATATGTGAGCATGATGAAAATCATTAAAAATTTGCAAAAATATGTCCAATTTCACCAGGAAGATAATGAAAGGCTTAAGAGAGCCTAGGAGAAACATGAAGACTTCGATATGAAGTTAATGTGGAGCCTGGAAAGAATTGAAAATAAGTTGGATAAGGAAACTGGCTCCAACAAATCAGGAAGTCATGAGACCCCTTATAAGAAAGGAAGATCAAGGAGTGGTAGCAGACATCACCAACACTCCCAAAATCATTTCCATAGGAGAGCACACAGTAGCTCAAGTCCATCCCCTGTCAGGAAACATAGGAGGTATGGGGTGGATGAGTTTAAAGGAGAAATGAATAAGATCAAACCTCCTACTTTTGATGGAGAGCATAAAAAGGATGAATATGCCGAGGCAGGGCTGCTAGGCATGATGAAGTACTTCCGATTGCAAAATTATTCTTCTCATGCAAAGGAAATAATTTTCATCTACCAACTTAAAGGAAACACATCCATATGGTGGGATCAACTAGTGCAAGTACAACGCCTCAGGGAGAAAAATGTGACTTGGAAGTAATTCAAGAAACATTTTGAAAGGAAGTACTTAACCAAGAGATACTATGACAAAAAGATGAAAGAGTTATTTGAACTTAAATTGGGTAGCATGACTATAGATGAATATGAAAGGATATTTCTAGAGCTGTTGAAGTATGTCCCTTTCATTAAGGAGGAGATAGTCAATATCAAGAGATATCTGAGTAGGATGCCATCTTTCATCAGTGAGAAAATCCAGTATGATGATCCCAAGACTCTAGAAGAAACTATAAGGAGATAAAAATGATTATATGATCAACAAAAAGGAAATCCTACTTTCCAAAAATCTTGGGAAGACGAGGAAGTTTAAGAGGGAACAAAGGAAGAAGGGAAACAAGGCACCATATTTTCATAAGTAGTCCTCAAGGACAACCCATTTTGAGAGATCCCAGGACGACTAAAGTATGTGGGAAAATGCCAAGGTAGACACCTATGTAATATTGGGGCTATAAAGGAGACCACAAGTATAAATAATGTCCTCAAAAAAGTGACAAGGTAAGAGATGTCTACAATGTAAAACAAGAAGAAACTATGGAGGACATGCGAAGAAGTTTACCAAGGATCTATGTAGCCCTAGAAAACAAGCAAGATGAGTTTCAATTACACGTGATTGAAGTTGAAGGTATGATCAATAACCATGCCTTTACTATTTTAATAGACTTAAGGGCTATTCATAGCTATATAGATCCTAAGGTAGTGGAAATATTTTAATTACCAAGAAGAAAGCATGGGAAATATTGGTTGTTACCGCTGGCTACAGAAGCCAAGAGAAAGGTTGTTGAGTTGGTTAAATCATGTCCAATGGGCATGAATGGATTGAGTACCAAGGTAGAATTGAAAATATTTCCTTTGGGATCATATGATTTCCTAATTGGTATGGATTGGTTGGACCAACACCATGCCATATTAGACTGTCATAACAAGGCATTCACTTGCTTGGATAAGGAAGGAAATTAGAGAGTAGTCCAAGGAATTCCCAGGGAAGTTACTGTCCAGGAAATCTCAACAATGCATCTAAAGAAGTGTTACAGGAAGGGATATAAAATATATGTATCTCATATGGAGGAAGCGTATAAGGATAAGGTGCCAAAGCTAGAGGATCATGCAGTCCTGGAAGATTTTGAAGATGTGCTCAAGGAGGTACCAGGACTACCCCCAAAGAGATATATTGATTTCTCTATAAATTTAATGCCTGTAGTAGCTCTAGTATCAAAGACTCCTTACAGAATGAGTACACCAGAGCTGAAGGAGTTGCAAATGAAGCTTGAAGAGCTTCCGAAGAAGGGGTATATACGCCCAAGTGTGTCACCTTGGGGTGCCCTAATATTTTTTGTGAAGAATAAATATGGGACATCGAGATTATGTATCAATTTCAGACAATTGAACAAAGTGACTATAAAGAACAAGTATCCTCTACCAATAGTTGATGATCTCCTCGATTAGTTGAAGGATGCAAGGATATTTTCAAAGATAGATCTCAGGTCAGGATACCATCAGGTAAGTATTAAAGAGGAATACATCAACAAGACCTCCTTTAGGACAAGGTATGGTCATTATGAGTTCACAGTGGTGCCATTTAGGTTATCAAATGCGCCAGCTATTTTCATGTTGCCTAATGAATGGTGTTTTCCGAGAATATCTAGACAAGTTTGTCATTGTATTTTTGGATGGCATCCTTGTATATTCCAAGTCGGAAGAGAATGAGCATCATTTGAGGATGGTGTTGCAAGTGATAAGAGAGCATCAGTTGTATACCAAATTGAGCAAGTGCTCATTTTATCAAAACAAAATTCACTATTTGGGGCATATCCTATCTGAACAAGGGATAACAGTGGACCCTGAAAATATTGAGGCCATTAAAGGGTGGAAAAAACCTAAGAATGTGATAGAAGTAAGATCCTTCATGGGTATAGATGGCTACTACAGAAGGTTCATTGCAGGGTTTTCGAGAATAGCTCATCCCATCACTTCCTTGCAAAGGAAGGGTACAAAGTTTCAATGGACAACAAAATGTGAAATGAGCTTCCAACAATTGAAGCAATTGTTAACCAGTGCTCCAATTTTGTGGATTGCTGAACCAAATGAATATTTCATGGTTTGCACATATGCATGCAAAGAAGGATTTGGAGGAGTCCTTAGTCAGAACGAATTTGTGATATGTTTCGAGTCCATAAAATTGAAAGATCATGAAAGGCTCTATGCCACTCATGATTTGGAGTTGGCAGAAATAGTGCAAGATTTGAATAATTGGAGGCATTACCTCATGGGAAAGAGGTTTGAGTTTAGGACTGACCATAATGGTCTGAAGTATTTGTTTGATCAACCTACTTTGAATTCTAGGTAGAGTATATGGTTGGAATTGCTCTGTGAGTATGAATTTGATATCATTCACATCAAAGGAAAGGAGAACAATGTGGTTGATGCACTCAGTAGGAGAGTGCATGAAATGCATGTTACAACCATTAGCATGTATCAGATGGATCTTAACGACAAAATTTATGAGACTGCAAAAGTTGATTTGCATTACATGGAATTGATAACAAAATTTCAACAAGGCAAAATGCAGCAGAAAGCTGAATATTATGAATTGGGAATTTATGGAATTCTCTTGTACATAAACAGAGGTTGTGTATGCAATTATATTGAATTGAGGAGTGCGATTTTAAAATAAATGCACAATGTACCTTATGCAGGACACCCAGGATATCAGAAAACCATTTCAGCAGTCAAGAGCCAATATTATTGTCCAGACATGAAGAGGGAGATTGTTGAATACATAGCTAAATGCTTGCAGGGTCAAAGGGTCAAGGTTGAGCATAGACACCCAGCTGGGTTACTGCAGCCATTACCCATTCCTCAGTGGAAGTGGGAAGTGGTGACAACGGATTTCATCACAGAATTTCCTAAAACAAGCAAACAACATGATGCAATCATGGTGGTACTGGACAAGCTTACTAAAGCTGCCCATTTCAGTCCTATGAAGGTTACTCACAAGGAAACCAATGTTGCTGATATTTTTATGAGGGAAGTAGCATGCTTGCATGGCATACGCAAGATGATTGTGTCTGACATAGACCCAAAGTTTACATCAATATTTTGGAAGGGGTTATTCAAAGGGTTCAGAACAAATTTGAACTTCAACACAAATTATCATCCTAAGTCTGATGGGAAAATAGAAAGGGTGAAACAAGTGATAGAGGATATGATAATGATGTGTGTGATGAAAAAACCATATAAATGGAAAGATTATCTACACTTGGTAGAATTTTCCTACAACAATGGGTATCAAGCATCTCTGAAGATGAGCCCATTTGAAATACTTTATGGCAGAAAGTGCAACACCCCAATAAGTTGGGACAACCCAGCCAATAGAGAAGTGGTTGGGCCAGAGTTGAAGAGGAAATGGAAGAGTAAATGCTAAAGATTAAACATAATTTGAAGGCTTCCCAAGATAGGTAGAAAAGCTATGCTGAAAAGAACAGAACTCACAAGTAATTTAAAGTGGGTGATCATGTTTTCTTGAAGGTTAAAGCCAACAGAAGTTCCTTGAAGCTGGGAAATTATTCCAAGTTGGCAGCCACATATTGTGGGTTGTTTGAAATCGTAGAGAGGATTGTTCTAGTAGCTTATATACTTGCATTTCCTACATCTATGTCTATACATAATGTATTTAATGTGTCATTCCTTAAGAAATATATACCTGATGCTAATGATGTTATTGATTGGAATGTGATTCAAGTGGAGCAAGAAAACACTTTTCAGGTGCATCTAGTGCGCATATTGGACCGTAAAAGAAAGCAGCTCCAAAATCAATCCACGGGGCTTGTAAATATCCAGTGAACCTGGTACAGTCCTAAGGATGCAACATGGGAGGACGAAAAATGCTATGCGGGTAGAATACCCACATATTTTTGGAGATTTTGAAAATCTTGTTGATGTTGTGTAAATGAGTTGCACTAAGGAAAGTGAAAAAATAAGGGGAGGAAATTGTAATATCCCAAGTCTGAGCCCCAATTGTAATTATGAATGTAACATGTTTTGTAGGTTGTTGAGCCAAGTATTTATAAGCTGGTAGTATTTTGTATTTATTAGGTCGAAGAGCCTAGATGTTAAAGGCCAGGAGCCTGTTTTGTACATTTAAATATTTATATTTTAATATAACAACATCGTTGTGTGTATACCGACCATGAAGAAAGAGTTATGGGGGACTAAGATCCACTCAGTTGGGCAAGGGAGGAGGCTATGAGTCTAGGAAAGAAGGGCTCAGCTTAATATCCTAATAGAATAATATATTATTATTCTAAAATCTTTAAAAGAGGATATTAATTTATCCTAAGTTCCTTTAGGGAGAGGAATGAGTTCCAAGTGGGGAAGAACATGCTCTTAGAGAGCCAAGTGTCATCCAAAACACATGAAGATTTATGTGGGAATTATCACCGTTGTGGGGGTTCACACTCACCATTCGGTCTCTCTCAGGATTCTACATTCAGACCATTCTCACCATTCTGAGGTTTCTCGCCATTCTAACCAGGCTGGCCATCCGTTAGCCATTTTTCACCCATGCACCGATGCAATGAGCAGTCACGTAGTGTGCCAGTACTCCATTGTTGAATACCTCAACCACCTTAACCTCTGCAATAAGCCTAAACTGAAATCTTAATGAACTTGTACCCTAGGGTTTCTTGCATATTGTCCTGTTAGTACCATTTCCCCACATCCAGTTTATGTTGCTGCCATCACCATGTCTGTGTGCTGAGGAGAGAGAGTGAAGAAGAAGGTTGTCAAGCCTGTGGATTGAAGAAGAAGGTTGTCAAGCCTGTGAGTAGCTCTCTCTAGGTGAGAGAGTGTGCTGAGGAAGTGAGTTCTCCTGGAGGGAGTCTAGTAGAAACTACAGAGCTCTGAGAATTCCTGATCCGGTCTGTTGCTGAAGCTCTGAAAAGGGAGGTGTAGCAGCCGATGGACTGTGTGATAGTTAAGGTGTACACTCCTGAGGTGGGACATGCATGTGGGGAATGAGAGTCAGTGAGTTGTAGGCGTAAGTAGCTCCTTGGAGGAAATCCATCTTGTTGTACTATGAAACTTCCTGTTGTCCCTGCCTAGCCTATGAATCCCTTGCTTAGTGGAGTTTAGTCCTAGCTCGGGGGTGACCCACTTCTAAGAGTGATGAGAAGCTTGTTCTAAGGCTAGGAGGCTCGTGGAAGGTATGCACATAGTTGGTGTACTCCAATTAAGAGATAAGTACCATTTCCAAGTTTGGTTACATGTTGTGTATTTACATATGTTGTTGTATTTATGGGTTTTGTTTGTGATTACTGCATGTATGATTTTACTATTATTTATGCATTATGATGTGTGATAGAAGAACATAAGTCATGTGTTAAATTTGTATGTGTTATTGTCTTTTCCGCAAGAATATGTGTATACAAAGAATGTTTATGTTTGGTTAAAATTGCATTATATATATATATATATATGTATATTAGAGTATAATAGTTTTCTGGAGTAGCATGGCCTGGCCTAGGTGGTTGGGGAGTGATGTTTCTCGAACTATTGGTAGTTGAGGATGCTAAAAATTGGTATCAGAGCAGTAAGGAAAATATACAGTTGATTAGGTAGTGTTACCCGGCAGGGCCTGGATGGTCGGGCACATCACAAATTGGTATCAGAGTAGTAAGGAAAATATACATTTGATTAGGTAGCATTACCCGACAGGACTTGGATGGCCGGGGATGTCACACAATCCATGATGGATTTAATCTTGTCAGGATCAACTGCCACACCTTTCTCAGAAATAACATGGACTAAGTAATGGACTTGTGTCTGGAAAGAATCACACTTACTAAGCTTAGCATAGAGATGATGTTCTCTTAGTACTTGGATTACTAGCTTGATATGTTCTTCATGCTCTTCCCTATTCTTGGAATAGATCATGATATCATCAATGAAAACCAACACAAACCTATCTAAAAACTTTCTGAATACATTATTCATTAATAACATAAAAGTGGTTGGTGCATTGGTAAGCCCAAATGGCATCACCACAAATTCATAGTGACCATATCTTGTCCTAAATGTTGTCTTGTGGATGTATTCATTTTTAATTCGGACCTGATGGTATCCAGAACTCAAGTCAATCTGGGAGAATATGGTAGCACCCCTTAATTGGTCAAAAAATTCATTGATCCTTGGCAAGGGATACTTATTCTTGATGGTCATCTTATTGAGTTGTCTATAATCTATGCACATTCTGAGTGTGACATCTTTGTTTTTCACAAACAAGTTTGGTGCTCCCCATGGAGACACATTAGGCTGAATGTAGCCTTTGTCCCAAATCTCCTTCAGCTATAGTTTGAGATCAACTAGATTTGGTGTACTCATTCTATAGGGTGTTATAGAAATTGTCACTTCTCTTGGTACAATTTCTATGGAAAATTCAATATCCGTTCTTGGAGGTAGACCTGGTACATAATCTGGGAATACATATTTATATTCTCTTAATATGGGATAGTTCTCTAGGATGGGTTTGTCATTCTCAATAGAGTTTAGTACTTGTATTGCATACAAGGGACATCCCTTTCTGCAATACTTATTCACTTGGAGGGCTAATATTTGTCTCACTGAGACATGCTTTTGAATCCCTTGTAGGGTTACCCTTCTTCCTTATTCATTTTAACACTCCAAAATTTTACTGTAACAATCTAGCTTGGTTTTGTGGGCAGCCAATCATTCCATGCCAATAAGCAGCTCATAAGATCCTATAGGAAGTATGTTTATGTTTTATTGGGTGGGAAACCCACTCATGAAAAATTGGCATGCTGGTATGACCTATGTTACTTTTCGTTTGGTTCCAGTGGCTAGTTGTACCAGCCATGATTTAACATATTTAACTTGTTGCAATTTACATTTCTCAATAGTTTGAGGGGAAACATAACTCGAATTAGAACTAGGGTCAATTAAAATGGAAACAAGATGGTTGGCAATTGTACCTTCCATATCCACCACTATAGTTTGGTGGTCAACTTGTATATTATCCAAGGTAGCATAAATTTGTGGTAGGATCCTAGCCACATCATTGATTGGGGTAGCCTATTGGATGTTGTAGACCCTCCCAGGGTTCTATTTCCTATGCGGACAGTCCCTCAACAAATGTTCTTCTCCACAACCCCAATATTTCAAGGTTTCTCTATTCGTGTTATTAGTCTTACTTGGAGCTTCTCTGAATGGTTTTTTTCCACTCTGGGATGGAAAATTTTGTTGATACACACTTTTGGCAGGAAGGCTCATCCTAGAGCTCTTACCAGGGTTCTTAAATTTCGAGGGTTTAAACCCCTTCTTATTGAATCTTGGATTTGTTTTCTTCTTCCAGTCTTCATGGGGTTCTATTTTAGTATTGAATTGCTCATAGAAATACCTTTCTTTTAGAATAGTATATTCTAAGGTATTTGGCTCATCAAACTCAATTTTTTCTGGGTAGGAGTGAGGTAAGCCACTAATAATTTTTTGCATCTTTACCTTTTCATCCTTTATGTAGGGAACATACCTCATCAACTTGAGAATTTTTTTGATACACTCATCTATGGTGAGTTCTCCCATCTTGGGTTGATAGAACTCCTTGGTCTTTCCATCAACGTACTTTTCTGACAGGTACTTCTTCTTGAAGTATTTCTCAAATTGTTTCCATGAAAATTCCTTATCATGGACTCCTTTCACATTCCTAAGGTCCTCCCACCAAATGGAAGATTTCCTATTCAGGTTGAAAATGGCTATCCGAGCCTTTAATTTTTTAGAGTAGTCATGGACTCTGAAGTACTTCTTCAAACCGAGTAGCCAAACTTCTTCTTCTTCCCCCTTCTTAATCTCTCCATCGAAGGTGGGTGGTTTGGATTTCTTGAATTATTCAGGGTCACAACTCTTGGAATGTTTCCTCTTCTTTCCTCTCATCTAAGAATGGGAACTAGTTTTTCCAGTAGAAGATTCCTTGGAGTTGTCAGTGTCCTCGCCAAAGGAATATTCCATTGGATGTCTCTTGGCTCCATGTTGGTTCTTCTTTGAGGTTCTCCTCCTAGTGTGGCCACTTTCAAGACCATGCTTATGTATCTCAGGTGGAATTGGAGTTTTCTTAGTATGATTCTTATCCACATGACTAGAAGCTTGACCATGTTTCAGTTTCCTTTGTATATATGATAGACTTTGCAGTAGGACTACATTAATTTCTGTCTTCTTTTCTTGCTCCTTGATCAACCTTTCATTGTCATCCTTATAACTCTATAATTATGCCATGACACTTCTTATGTTTTTGACCAAATTTGGAGGGGTTTCCACCAACCTCCTTTCATCAGATTATTACTCTCTATTGTGGGATCTCTCCCCCAACTCTTGATGTGTCACCATTCTTTACATTGTAGTTCTCCTATTTTTCACCGACTTCTTGAGTGATGATAATTTTTTTTTTGTTAGTTAATAATCTACCAATTCATGAACAACACATATCATTGCAAGGTGAAGTCATTTCTTTATTTGGAAACATTA
>JASDQU010010687.1:56804-70908 GCA_032191745.1 Picea mariana
AATACCTTTTCTAGGGATGGGGCATCAACTTTTCGCATTTTCTTATTGAGAAAAACCATCTTATTCTGCTTCTTCTAAGTTCACATCTGCCATTACGCACCTAAACTAGCTAGCGGGGTCCTCCTCATGACCTCGGGCTGAAAATCGGGAGCTAAGAGTTTGTTTAGCAAAGGTTTCAGCTCTTCGAAATTCCTGGGCTTCGGGAGTTCCAACAATGTTGTTGAATTTCCCATATCGTCGAACAATGGAGGAAATCAATGGTCCACATCCTCTACCGATATCCTATGGTTAAAAATGGGCTCAACATATGACACAAAACTCTCCTTTTTCCTAATCCTCGAAGTCCTAAAATATCACCACGTGGACATATCCCTTCGATGATCGGTGATCGACGTTTAGTGTTGAATGTCCTACGTTTCAGTGTTTTGGCTGTCGATGGTCATCATTTTTGTGTCGGTATTCAACGACCGATGATCATCGTTGTACCTTCCTGTATCAAACTACACTCAAACCTTATGAATTCTTGCCACGTGGCTTGGGCCCTTTGATGATTTATGTCAAACGTTCATATATGGTACCACACCCTAAAGCTTCTGAACTCCAAATTTATCCAAACTATAAGGGTCCCGACTATGTCACCAACCACATTGGTCAAGTGGGTATGATCCAATAGATGACACGTAGCGAGGGTCAAGGGGTGACACGTGTCCTCATCATGGGGGTGGCATGTGTCCTCTTCACGGGGGTGACACATGTCATTATTTAATAATCGTAAAAGGTATGTGAATCGACCAAATATGGGTGACACGTGGCACCTTGGTTGCGGGTCCACGTCACTAGGGATGACGTCGGTGAGCCTCATCATCCCCCATCATATGATTGGTATTCACCCACGTGGATCCGTATATCCACAATCCTCGTTACTTTGCGGCTTTGGTCTTCAGTGCTTATCGAATCCTCTCAACATAAATTCCCCAAAGAGATAAGTATATGGACTCTTGGATTTGGTGCCACACATCCTCTTCCTATAAATGACCAAGATTTATTTTTACATTCGTGACTTTGACGGTTTTCACACCATGAAAACCCTTGGTCAAATTCCTTCGGGGCATGAAGTCTCTGGACCACGGGATCACTTTCCACATAACCATTCATCCAACGGTCCTCACTAATTCGATAGTCTGGTATTTGAGAGTTTGACGTGTATCTCCCAACTTTCCCTCCAGAACAGGCTGGATCCATCGCCACATGTACCTAGAATATATAGCTAGGATTTAATTTATCTTGCAGAGCTTCGGGGAAACTCACACGTCTCTATATCACCAAATACCCAGAATCCTAAATAATCATTGATCTATGGACATGTGTCCCTCCCTTTTCAACAGTTCATATTTACTCCACAACTTTGGGATTCAGGAGTTTCAACACTAGACCACTCCTAATCTCCTTAAGTAGCACTACATTGAAGCGCTTAATGCCTCATTTCCTATGTCTGATATAAAGGTTGAGAGAGATCCATACTAGATCCCTAGATCAACGACCCTTGTCGATTCACGACTTTGGCCTTCGACTACTTTCAAGGATTGTGGAGTCAAAGTCTTGAAGTCCCGAAGCCGAAAGAGATAGCTCCTTTTGGACTAGCGCAGGGTTCCTAAGCCCTGATCACATGGATCTCTTGGAAAATATTTTGGGATAAGTGTAAATCCTTTTTGCAACAAAGGTTTTAAGGGCATGGGCATGAGCCCTTTGTTAGATGGGTGAATAGTCTAAGGGAAAAATTCCCTTCTCCCACCGAATTGAACTTCACATTCCCACTAAGGTAAACTTCAAAGGTTTGGTAGGACTTAGATGTTTCCAGTCAATCCTACCCCATCTCTCATGCAGATTCACATCTAATAACTATCTAGTAGAAAAACTGAGATAAATTGAAAGCCATGAAATATAACAGTTTATAGAAGAAAAAGACCCTATCTAATAACTGTTCAAATACTACAAGACTGAATCATAAACACAAACATTTCATCATCACATCTAATATAATACACAAAGGATGAAAATACTTATCAAAAATTGAAAATGTGAAGCAACTGCTAAAAGGGGTTCCCATTTCCTCCCAAGCATAGGCACAGTCACTCCTAATGGATTTACCACTTGCCACCCCTGAGCTAGACCATGATGCTCTGAGAGATATTCTTTCTCTTTGCTCCACAACAGTCAGGGACAAAGGTTACTCTCCTCCTCCCACATGAACTGGGTGTCTAGTTTTCTCTACTCTAAGAAAGGAGGTTTGCACGAGTACTTCCTGAGTCACTCATTAGCCCGATTTACCATCGTGTAGCCAAACCCTTCCCATGGATTCTTACATCCATATCGAGCTTACTGCTCGAATTTTTCTTCTCAACTCCAGAATCAAAGTATTCTTTTTTTCTCATCTCAGGAGAGTGTTTTCTCTACTTTTCTATCTCGCCCATTTGTTTCTGTCCCCGAATTACCTCATTTATTATCTTCCTCAGCAAGGTTGCGTGGGTATGAATCCCAATTCATGTTCATGCATGGAAGTCTTACAGATGGGTACCCTACCCCATCTCCTCATTAACTCTTGAGAATGGCCTTCGAACTACCATCCTGACTGGTAATTCATTTATGGGTCAGAGGACTGTTGAGAAATTACACCCAGTAGGTACTGGTTTGGTGAGGGTCATCTCAATCATTCTTGGTTTCCCCTCACCATCTCTCTCATATCATCCATGGTCTATCTTGGCAAACTTTCCCCCTTTCAGCAGTTGTGAAACACATATTCAAATTATATTAATAAAATAAATTCATACATTGACCCTTTTATACAAGGGTTCATCAAATCAAACTTTCACACATATTTAATTGGCCATATTGTCTTGGCTATTTATAGTTATATTTACAAGATGGGGGAAATAGGGGTATTACAAAGGTACTTGAAGCAGGCTGATATATCAGGTCAAACTCCGAAGGGGAAGATCAAAAAGGTAGTACAACCCCCTCCTAAGTTCAATGCTTCCCAACAAAAGTAGTTTATGTGTGATGCAAAAAAGGATATTGAACAAGAAAGAGCGCACGAAGAGTTGAAAAATGCAACAAAAATATCACTCAATGAGTCTTTGATTCATAAAGAAGTGTAATGGGTGACACAAAGGTTGTTGAAGGAGGCCCAGATCTCAGAATAAGTGAAGAGGGAGACACGGAGGTCACTAGAAAAGGTTCATGCATGAAGAGATATCCTTGGAGGAAGCTCTCATGCATGAAGAAATATAGTGTGTGATGCAACGATTATTGGAGGAAGCTCACGGATAGGATGAATTGTGACACACTAAGCAGAGAGCAATTGAAGAACATCGTCTTGAGGAGTTACAACAGGGAGCGTGCAAAATACTTGCACAACTTGGGTGACAAGGAAGAACCTGAATATCAAATAAGTACTTTCTTGCATTATTGTTTGTGATTGTTGAATAATCCAGATGATGCAAGTAGGTTGACATGACAGTGGGATACCTGTATGAGGGAATAAGGAGGGGAGAAAACTATATCATCCCCTCTGCCAGAAAGACATCTATGTCAAGTCAGTAATAAAAAGTGCATGGGGTACACATTCAAGATAAAATCAGAACTTTTTGGCTATGAAATGGATTGCGTCATGTTATATTTGGGTTCTGACATGAATATTCTACCAAAGAAGTCCTAGGAGGTGATGCGTAAACCATAATTGTTCTGGTCACCTATCCAACTACTGATGGAAAAAAATACCATATCTACCCCATAAGCCAATTGGAACAAGTGGATGTAAATATATAAGGGGTAAAGAAAAAGGTTTATTTTAAAGTCATAGAGGTTATGGATGAATTTGACCCATACCTAGCACTACTGGGCATTGACTAGGCCTTCAAAAATAATGCAATGTTGAATTTGAAGAATAAGAAGATGTCATTTTAAAATGCTACCCTACATGTGGTCGCACCTCTGGATCCATATGAGAGAGACACATACAATGAGCCAGTGGATGAGGATGTGTGAAGCTCGGCTATTGAAAAAATTTATAATATCATAAGGAGTGGGGAGGATTGCATCAACCATATTTCAGATGAATAATTAAGATATGCAAGTGTCAAGTATTACGACACAGATTCTAAGGATGCCATGGGAAGGTGGTAGCAAAAGCTGTATGAGCTCACAAAAAGGAGGTGCATGCATATCTGTGTATGAGTACACGAGAAATAATCTGGATCCTATCAGTATGATGGCTTGGAATCAGTGGACAAATTTATTGCATGAATACAACACATTCTTGAACATCACATGGCTTATTCACTTGACATAGTGCTCGTAGGAATTATTGTGTGATAGTGGGTTGTGCATCGGTAACTTTATCATGGACGGGAATTTGTCGAGGCATATATGTGGAAAACGTTCATACTTGATATATATATTTGTCACTACATGTGTTCTTGTCAATGACAGTGGATAGATACACATCAGTAGAAGATGCTCCACAAACACTTAAAGAGTCCACACATGCCACTCAAAAATAATTTTTTCCTCATAGAACTTGGGCCTTCCATGAAACATATCAATGACTCGCATGTGGGAGAAATGGATTGTTGGAATGTTTATTTTCATTGATTGCAACCCTAGAAGAATTATAGAAGACCCAGAAGCCCATAGAAGTAATGGGTGATGTCAACCCTAGAAGAATCCTAGAAGCCTCTAGAAGTGATGGGTGTATTTGAAGAATTCTCCAAAGTGGTCTACTTATGGTGTATATTTAAGCATGTCCTCATGGTAAGATGTTTTGAGGAAGTCTACAAGAATACCCATAGGTGTGTTCAAGAAGCCCAAAGTTATTTGAGGAAAAAGAAGATGAAGGACATTGCAAATTCATGCAAAACCCTCATATATGGATAGTATCCGTCATGTTGCTTCCAACGGTAGTTGGTATGCCACATGGTTCCTAACGGTTGAGAAGTTATGACCTCTTAAATTTGAAGCCCCAAAGTATGGTCAATAATCCCCTGATATAAGGATGAGAAGTTACAAGTCGGCCACAAAATTAATTAAAGGAGAAAATTTATTGCAAACAAGAAGTTACAGGTCGTCCCTAAAGTCAAATAAAGGAGGTATTTGGAAAATTATAAATACACATCAAGAACCTTTCATTTGATTATCCAAGCAAGTGAGTTTTTGTGAATGGAGCTAGCATAAGTGGGTATGCACTTGTTCTAGGAGGATTGGCGATCTAAAAAGAGAAAATATGGCCTAGGAGAAAGGAGTATGGAAGTGATTGAACTAGATTTCTGAGGTTATTCACGGGCTGCAGTAGAGAAGAGCATGAATTTTTAAGGTTATCTATGTGTTACAGTGGAGAAAGGAATAGATGTATGCACATCATGGTGAGCAAAGAGCAAATTTCCATGGGTTTACATTAGATGAATTGTGGATCTCTGTCTTCATGAAGTCTCAAAGTTTAATGATGATGCTATCTTGTTGATGTTGAAGTTGAAGAAGGTCTGCTGGTCTATCATCTTATGCACCAGGTTGATCACATGATAAAAGGTATGTTTTTCTATATGTTCTTAAGTTTTTATCCTGATGTTATGGCATATGCCTTGAGGCATATCTTGGAGGGTATTTGGAACATGGCTAGAGACATATGTTGGTGATATTTTGGAGATCATGGATTATTGTTGATGCACATCTTAGAGATTTTGGTACATGCTTGGTACATGCTTAAGACATATTTTTCTACATGCTTGGTACATGGTTGAGGCATATCATGAATGATATTGTATAAGTTTGAGGAATATCCTTGGTACATGGTTTATGTATATTATGGCACATGCTTGAGGTATATCTTGGTTCATGGTTTGGATGCATATCTTAATGATGTTGGGCATATGTTTTGAGAGATGTTCTTGGTTGTTGGTTTGTTTCCATTTTATCTATCTACTCTTATTGGCCTTGAGGGATTTTGATTCTATTGACCACTACAAATTGACCCCTTTTCATAACTAAGAGGCTTCCCAAAAAAATCCCTTAAAGACCATTGACCCCTCTGGTAAGCCATAAGGAAACGCAGTACATAGAGTGCACTGTGCAGTCTCACCCAAGATAGCTCTATGGGTGGCTGCAATAATCAGGTGTTTGCAACCTAGGATTGAGCGACATCTATGTTTATAAGACGTAACATTTATTCAATCCATTTAACATATAGTTATAATATTCATTCTATGCATGCAAGTAAAATACCAGATACACTTAACTACTCATTCATTCAACATTCATCAACTAATCAGACACAAATATACATTCATTCAATCACATAACACATATTTACCATGGTTCACCCCCTCCTGGGCTACGTCCAAAAAGATCTATCTCTCAAGATTTTATTATAGTTTGGAAATTGCGATGCCACACATGGTTACAATCTTAGTTATTCTTCCCTCCCACAGGCTCCTTGATCCTAGTGATCCTGACTAGATCACACTAGGATCCCCAGATTGTGATCTAACCCTCGAGATCAAGTCGCTCATGCCCTCTCTCTCTCACTATCTTATTGACTCATATAGTCCTTACAGTTCTCTTCCTCCTTGTGTCCTCCATTGTCTCCATGTGTGTTCGTATATATTTCTCTTTCTATATCTCCCCTTCTCCTCCCTTGTATATCTCTTTGTATCTCTTATTTATACCTTCATCTCACCAACCATTACAATGTATTACAAAAACCCTAACCCTAGCATCGTTAGGTCTTCCATGCATGCGCGTGTGATTTTTTTCCTTTCAGTTGTCTCTTTCCTCTTGCCTGCTCCTCTTCCAAAAAATACCTTCTTCCTGATTCGTCCTACATCCAACAGGCCCCCAACACTGACATGTGGCTTGTCCCGAGACACCTAAACTTGGTGTGCCTTGTGGATCTCTCTTGCAATCACCTGGAACTTCTCTGTGATCTCCGTTGCTTGAGTTTGAGCATGCACTGTCTTATCCTTGAGTGCATCCAATACCCGCACTACAATCTCGTTGCTGCCTATCCCTGTGCACTCTGCCTAAGTTTGTGCCATGTTCATCTTTTCTTCTTCCACCTATGCAATGACCTCTATTTCCCTCTCCTGGAGTAGTTCCATTTGAGCCTAGTGCTCATTTTTATATGTCTACTCATTAATGAGTTATGCCTACAGTTTTTTCATATCCTGTGCTCCTTTGATGCGCTCTGTGATCGACATTGTCTTTTGCCTCTACTTGAGGTCCTGGATAACTATGCTTATCCTTTCTTCTCCCTAGTCCCACTAATGGACCTGTTGATCCTCTTCCAATTTTGTCCAAAGTTGTGCTTCCTTTTCGAACAAGTGGGCCACCACTTGGACTTGTCACTCTATCTCCTTTATCTCTGTTGATTCCTCCTACTTCCTCTGCTCCTCCACCTCTGGTGGAGTGGTAGGTATGAGATACTCCTAGAGGTGCTCGATATTATGTCTGTATTGATCGATTGTCTGCACAATCTGATCAATCTTCTGTGTCACTGTGAGTTTGGTCATCTGTGCACTCTTTGGGATTTTCTCATAGGCTACGGCCAATTCCTGCTCCAGCCTATCTGTGTGGTCTTTTTCATCTTTGGTCTCGAGCTTAGCCTTCTCGATCACCAATTCCAAATCATCCCAATTGTCCCTTATATACTACAATAATCAATGCCACTGCATCTGTGCATGCACGTGACTGTACCTATTGTGGTTAGTATCCGCGTCAATACCAATTGTATTTGGGCCAAGTCCTTTAGGGGTGTCAACCCCATGATTTCATCCATGTGCAGCATGTTGGGAGTGATGTTAAATGTTGAGCTCGGATGTGCTGTCATCTGGATCCTATCCTGCTTGCTTAATCCAACCTCACCTTCTATATGTGATGTTGATGGGACGGTTCCTACGATGCAACCGACCCCTTGTGCTTCTTTGAGCTGCTAGAAGAGATATCACATGTGTGCTAGCTCTTCCTCAATATTGTCCCTTTGGCACTCCACATTGTCTAAATCCTCGATTTTTCGATCCTGGACCATTTGGGCCACCATGTCTACATCATCCTCGGTGATCATGTATTCTGGGGGTGTTATGTGTGCCTTCGCCTTCTTGCGTGCACCACCCATCTAGATGACTATTCTCTTAGTCTGGCCTTGCTCCTATTGAGTATCACTTGATGTGGTTCCCTGTGCTTCCTTAGTTTGTTTCTCCTGTACCTATGGCGCCTATGTGTTGTTATTCTTCCCCGCTTGGTTTCCTTTCTTGGATGCCCCCCCTTTTTTATGTTGCACCTTTTTCTGACTTGTACTTGGCTTCTTGGGCATTGTTATCTCTTTAGCAAGTGTCTGTCCCTGTCCTATATCCTCCTCCTCCATTTATGTGTCCATTTCTCGATTGAGTACTAGAATACTCTAGTTATAATCCCAATCCTTAATGGCCATCTCTATGTCCACCTCTTTGATGTAGTAGCGCAGTTGTAGCCATTGATTGTCGGGATATTTCCGTGCATGGATCCACATTACATGTCTAGTGGATTTGAAGTTGGCTATTCCCTATTACTGTGTGATTGCTTTCGGTATCACCCTCTAAGTGTTGGCAATGATCTCCTGTAGGTCATTGTGATATCCCTCAAATATGGTTGCATTCTCATTTATGTTCTTGGGGTCTGAAGCGAACCCCAACGATAGGTATGACATTGCGTGGCAAGGATTGGGTTTAGTTGAAAAGAATGAATACCTTAGATCCTTCCATATGAGAAAGGCTATTAGGATGAGTAGCCATGAATAGTGAAATTCTGTCCCCAGATCCTGCGCGTCCTTGTAGTCATCCAGGAATAGATTCAACTGAGTGTGGTTCCCTCAGCACACTATGCTGCAGCTGCAACAACCCCAACCGAGACTTCCTCCCTACGGCATTTCCTGAGTAATTATCATGCCATAATTTTTGTATTCATTCTTGTCGCGGTGTCACTAATACGCTTGATTATGATTCCACACTACCCCCTTTTGGTACCATATTTCTTCTTCATTTCCTCGGATAGTTCCTTATCCTTTTTTTTGTCCTCAAGGAACTATGCGAGGTACTCCCCTCATGATGGCAGTGTTTGAATATGAAATATTGTGCTCATTTTACCATTGACAATACCCTTGTCACCCAACCATAGGACGAATCCACCCTTCGAGCACCTTGACCTTGATAGAGAAAAGAATCCTGGTAGCAATCCAATAGCCAAGAGAGGCTAATGCACCAAGCTGATCATATAGTCCCACCCAAAAACTAGCATAGCACCTTCCCCAGGACTTGCGCACAAAATTGTTGGATTGAAGTGCACAGAAACTGCTCTCTGCAATTATGAGAAGTGTGTCAAATGAGAGACTTGCGCTCTGTATTTATAGTGATTCTAATAGACTTACTGCGACTGAATTCTCCTTCTGGGTACTAATTAATTCATATTAATTATCTATTGTCAGCCGACATCTTGTCTAAGGTTTCCTTCATTTCTTTGCTTCCTTCTGGGACATTCTAATCTTGTCAAAGGTCACAATAGAGGTTCATACCTATCGAAGCTACCTTAATATTAACACTCCCTCCTATACAGGGAGGTATGGTATTGAACACAATAGACCATTCAACTGGCAGCATCACGAACACCGTCATTATTATCGAACTGAATAATTCTCCATGAAAACTGGCACAATATCAATTGATAGAACACAATTGTGTTTATCCATGGTAGTACATAACTACACTCCAGTGGTTTACTACCACACCAAGTAGCATACAAGTACTTGATCAATGACATATATTCACAAACAGTGGAACATATCCACCACAGTATCATAATTCTACTGTTTGGAGACAGGCAGTCTCCATAACAATCATCTGATGTCAACTTGCACATAAAATATTGTTAAAAATAAAATGAATCATCTGGGCCAATATTTCACTCACATCTGTGAGATATGAAATAATATATGCCCTCAGAGTAGAAAAATGAGATATCTAGACTATTCTTCTCAAGCAAGGAAGAATAATTGTCATGTCTTCTGAACCTGGACCATTCCTCACCCTCGGCCATTCTTCCTACACTAATCAAAGTGCACCCTGGAGAGAATGTATAAACCCTAAAAAATGCATGTCCCTGATTGTTGAGCCTGGACCATTCCCCACCCTGGGCCATTCCTCCTACACTAATCAAAGTGCACCCTAGAGAGAATGTATAAACCCCAAGGAATGACTGTCCATACCATTTCCTTTGTTAACCACAAGAGGAAAAGACTGCCCTGTATCAACCTCCAAAACATACCATTCCTCATGTTAACCACAATGACAAATCATTGTTCGGTGAGGTGGGCTAGTCTTCTTGAGTAACCCTCAAGAATAGATACTGCCCTAGATCACTCCCCATGTTAACCACAATGGGAATTAGTTGTCTATGATACATCAACAATATGGACCGATTTCCCATGTTAACCACAATGAGAAATCGTTGTCCGTTAGAAATCTCAATCCACTTTCCGAACATGAAAGAATCTGCCCAAGCTAGGCTATTTTTCAATCTCGAAAATAAATGTATTCAATAATATTTTCAGTGCTCCCTCCCAACCTAGAGAGTCATTTCTTCCCTTTCATCTAAGGGAGTTTTTTTCCACGATCCCCATCTTCTCTCGAAAATATGAAAACTTTATTCTAGATAGTGGATTTGTTAGGATGTCTGCTATCTTCTCATCTATGGGGATGTACTCGAGCTTTACTTCTCCTTCCTCGACTTTATCTCGAATAAAGTAGTATTTGATCTCAATGTGTTTCAAACTTTCATGAAACATAGGATGTTCTAATAATCTTATACAACTCTGATTATCACAATGTATTATGGTTGATTCTGGGATCTGATCAAATAGATCGGAGATTAACTTCCTTAGCCAAATTGCTTCTGCGCATGCTTCACATCCTGCAATATACTCTACTTCTGCTGTGCTGAGTGTGACAGAATTATGTTTCTTGCAACCCCAAGATATCATGGCGGATCCCAAGCTGAAACACATGCCTGAAGTGATCTTTCTGTCTTCTGCACTTCCTGCCCAATCTGAGTCTATGAATCCATGAAGTTGTATATCGCTAGATGTTGTATATCTCAAACCATAGTTTATTGTTCCACGAATATATCTTAATGCATGATTTGAAGCTATCCAATGCTCATGTCTCGGTTCCACCTGGAATTGGCTTAGTGTATTCACGGAAAAGCAAATGTCTGGTCAAGTATTTACCAAATACATTAATGACCCAATTAGTTGTCGACATAGAGATGAATCTACTAGATCAGAATCTTGATCCTTTACTTTTCTTATATTTGTATTCATCAGAGTGTCCATGGACTTACAATCCATCATTCCAAACTTATGAAGGATCTTTATTGCGTATTTTCCTTGTCCAAGGAATACTTCACCATGCTTCTGCCATGCTTCTAGTCCCAAGTAATAATGCATGAGACCTAGATCTTTCATATCAAATTTAGTAGCTAGTTCCTTCTTGCATTGGATGATGAGAGACTCTTGACCTGTTATGAATAGATCGTCAACATATAGTATTAGAATTACAGGTGCATTGTCCATGACTTTGTAATAGAGGTTTGGATCTGCATGACTCTTGGAGAAACCAAGTCTTATTAAATAGCTATCCATTATGGCATACCAAGCTCTTGGTGCTTGATTGAGTCCATAAAGGGATTTCTTCAATCTGGAAACATGAGTGTCTCTGGAATGTACCTCAAATCCTTGGGGTTGTTCAATATATACTTCTTCTTCAATTTCTCCATTGAGGAAAGCTGTCTTTACATCTATCTGATGTAAGTTCCATCCCATGGAAGCGACAAGAGATATAATGGCTCTGATGGAAGTATATCTAGCCACCGGAGCAAAGTTTTCATCATAATATTCTCCCTCTTTCTAGGAGAACCCTCTATCTACGAATATTGCCTTGTATTTATCCACGCTTCAGCCTGCTACATGTTTGATCTTATGTACCCATTTTTAAGTTACCACCGATTTCTTTTTAGGCCTTGGTACAATTTCCCATACTTCATTCTTCATAATGGATTGATGTTATTCCACCATAGCGTCTTTCCATTGTCCCTTTTGCACGGCTTCTTCAAATGTGGTAGGTTCTTCATCTAGAAGCTTAGTCATGTATGCGACATAGCTTGAGAATCTTTTAGGTATTTTACTCTTTCTTAATGTTCCTTCTGGAACCTTGAGTCTTTCTGCATCTTGTAATGTGACTTCAAGCCAAGATGGTTGTTTCTTGGTTTTAGGTATGATATCTGAATCAATGTTTTCACATGGTTCCATAGGACAATCAGGTTGTTCTTTTTTTTCATTTTCGTTTTCTGTGCTTTCTTCATTAGGTTATTCAATCTCTTCTTCTTCAATATTTTCTTCTATGGATTTCTTGAAAGCCATCCTTTCATTGAATGTTACGTCTCTGTTGACTTTGATATTGTGTTGTTCTGGAATATATATTATATAATCTTTGGATGAATCACTGTATCCCATGAATATCCCTTTATTTCCTGAGGGTTCTAGTTTATTCCTTTTATCCTTGGGAATGTGAGAGTAAACAGGACATCCAAATATTATTAGGTTTTCCACATTTGGTTTCTTACCTGAGAAGGCTTCTTCTAGTGTCATGTCCTTCAATATACGATGAGGGATTTTGTTCTGCACATATATTGTTGTCATTGCTACTTCTCCCCATAAGAACATGGATAGACCTTGATCATTTAGTAATGCTTTTACGGTCTCTTCAATAGATCTATTCTTTATTTCTGCTACACCATTTTGTTGAGGATTATGAGGAACAATTAGCTCCCTCCTAATCCCTATTGATTTGCAAAATGAAATGAATTCATTTGATGTGTATTCTCCTCCATTATCTGTTCTTAGTGTCTTGATATTCTTATTCGTGAGGTTTTCTATCTTTTCTTTGAACTCTTGAAACTTGTTGAATACTTCGTCTTTTTTCTTTAGTAGATATAGCCAAGTATTTATTAGTAAGAAGATCCTCCTAGAGATTTTACTGGCATCGGACCACAACATCTGAGTGTATCAGATCTTGAATCTTCTTAGATCTGTTGTTGCTTCTTAGGAATGGTTTCTTGATATTCTTCCCATGAGCACATACTTTGTAGATTCCTTCATGTGTAGACTGCAACTCTGGTATTCCTTCAACCATCCTTTTGAGAAAGGGTAATTCTTGACAGTTAATGTGAGCATACCTTCTGTGCCAAAGCTCATTGGGGTCAACTTCGTTGTGTACAAGAGATTCTTCATTTTGTTCTAGTAGTCTATACAGATTTCATTCACAACTTCCAATAACCTTAGCATTCTTTAAGCTGGAGTCTTTATGCCAATGATAACACCTTTCCATCCATGAAAGCTATTATGTTTCCCTTGTCTTATAGGAAATATATCGATACAAGATTCTTTTCTAAACCAGGTACATATAAAACATTGCTTAAGTGAACATAGTTACCTATTTTCATTTTGATGGAGGCTTGTCCAAATCCTTCCACGGGGTAAGTGGTTTTGTCTCCCATCTTTACCTTGTACATGATCTTCTTCTCATTTAGATTTGAGAGTCTAGCTTGATCTCTCGTCATGTGCCTAGAATCCTCGCTATATATTATCCACATGTCATCTTCAATCGTTCCAGTGAGTGCTGAGTAGTGTAGAAGACTGATTGTTTCACTCATGTATTCGGTTGATTGGTAATTGTTCATGCCTTGATCCAAAACTTCAACTTCATCGTTTCCGTCTTCTGAGAGAGCCAAAATGTGCACTGAGTTAGGGTGCATCTGAATATCTTCTCTTTTAGTGAGATTCTCCATCACAAGGTGTCATATCTAAGATTAGGGTTTCTACAACTGCTTCTGCTAGTAACCGTAGCGACAGTGTCTTGGAAGTTGCTCCTGGTAGTAACCCTAGTGGCAGTTCCTCAGTGAGCTCAATATTCTAATGACAATGTTTCCTTCCAGCGGTTAGACTAAATGAAGGAGGTGTGGGCCCATAACC
>JASDQU010010687.1:84355-102047 GCA_032191745.1 Picea mariana
ACTCAAATTCCCTTCTTCTACCCCCCACCAAGCATACAAGCTTTCCAGGTAGCCACAACGCTTACCCTTCCCAACATGGTGCTCACCATTCTGGTATGGTATCTACACCCACCCGTGATGGTCCCTCAACCATCCGTCCCTCCCCAAATAGAGGGAATCTAGATGCAAATTCCAGTACTAACTCCAAACACACCTCCCTCACCCCCACTTGCCAGCACCACCGTGACAGCTGGGGGCAGACGGAAGAAGAAAGAGCCCACAGTTCCACTTCCTCCTTGAGTTCAACCTCCTTGTGAAATTTGCGAGAGAGAGGGACACCCCACAAATAAATTTTCTTCTCTCCTTGAGTTACACAATTTGATCCAACTCCCTCACACAACCACATCTCTCGTTGCTTCACCAAGCACACCCAGTATTACCACCACATCCCCTACTACATTCAACAAATGGATGTGAACCAAATTCACATGTTCCATTTGTTCAGAGTATGGCCACTACACTCATCATTTCCCTGCGTTGCCTCAGTTTCTACACACACTAATGGCAGTATGCCAAATATTTCAGTAAGACCCCTCTCCACCCACTTCATCAAAAAACCACGTCACTAACATCCATTATTTCATGACCACAGTCAACGAATGGATGAGGTTCCCTTTCTCTCTTTGTGACTCACTTAATCATTTCACATACCAGTTTCCTTTGATCATTGAATATAGGCATCGTCAAATGACCCTTATTCAAACTCCTCCAACCACCCCACTTCCTGTGATGCAAGTGATTCCCCCTATTCCTTCTCCAGCTACTGTTCACATCACCTCCCCTGAACCTGAGTCACTTCCTAGCCCTCCATTGTTCATGGATAGAATGTCTGAGGATTTACCCCTAAATCCTCCCAATTCTCTGGTTCATTTCCCCTAGGAAATCTTACCGTCGACCACATTTTACAACCCACAGTTCTTGGACATTTGGTTCATGTCAAGCACACCATCACACCATAGTTGTGATACCCCCTCTACATCTTCACCACCTAAATAAAATCATCTGGTGAGAGTCACCAATGTTACTTCCCTAGACCCCCTATATTCTTGCATTTTTCACTGCGACGAAGATATTGTGGAAGAAATAACTACCCCCGATTTCCCATGGAATGCGCTCCATCACAAGGTGCTTTTCCTCTCACAGGAATCCTTTGACCCTCCTAACCAAAGCTCCATATGTGCAATCAAAACCAAGGATTTTATCCCATCAGGGCACATAGATTGGTTCAATAAACCTATCCCTGCTCATGATTCTTTTGAAGAAGGCAACATGGCCAATATTTCCCCCACTGTCAAAATTTACATTTCCATCAAACCAGGAATCATATACGAAATCACCATTCGTGTTGCATGCTCCCCTGAGGAACTCACAGCTTACAAATATCTCCTTCGAGAATATCGGGATATTTTTTCCTAGTCATATACAGAGATGCCCGACTTCGATCCTTCTATTGTTGAACATCACATCGACACATGGCCAAATGTCACCCCTATACGTCAAAAGAAACGCCCACTACACCCATCCAAAGCAGTGGCTATCAAAGCCGAAATTGAAAAACTACGCGTTGCAGGGTTCATATACCCCATCGCATACACGTCATGGGTCTCCAACCCCATCCCCATTAACAAAAAATAGGGCCACGACCAAATTATCAATGACTATACTGGACACGAGGCTTTGTCCTTCATGGATGGTTTCTCTAGCTACAATCAAATCCAAATTCATCTAGCAGATCAATATAAAATTTCATTTACCACCCCATGGGGTACTTTTTCTTATTGTGTTATGCCTTTTGGACTTAAGAACGCAGGTGCTATGCTCCAACAGGCCATAACTTATGTTTTCCATGATCTCACTCACATCATCCTTGCTTACTTGGACAACCTCACTGCTCGATCCAAGAAACAAACTCAACATCTCGATGACTTACGAGTTGTCTTTCAATGGTATCGCCAGTCCAATATCTTCTTGAACCCCCTCAAATGTGTATTTTTCATCACCGCCAGATGCCTCCTTGGGTTCATTGTCTCCCAACATGGCATCATAGTAGACCCCCTCAAGGGCCAAGCTATCACAAAAATTCCACCACCTAGGAATTTGCACCAACTACAGAGCCTACAGGGCAAAGCCAACTTCTTACGACGCTTTGTCCCAGATTACACCACTCGCATGCATGGTTTCCTTCACTTACTATGTCATGATATCCCCTTTCGATGGGATGAACATGCTCAAACCTCTTTTTATGATTTAAAAATGACACTATCCAATGCCCCTTTGATTAGTCCTCCCGACTATAATCATGATTACATCCTTTACTTGTTGGCCTCAGCTGTCTCAGTAGCAGGAATTCTTGTTCAACTAGGGGATGATGGTCGCAATCATGTTATTTACTACATCAGTAAAAATCTTTCAGGACCACCCATGAAATATAATCATGAATAGAAACTCTCTCTCGCAGTTGTCATTGCAGTCGAGAAATTGCGTCATTATATCTTTCGTCGCATTACCAAAGTCGTGGTAGATTCCAACCCCATGCAGTACTTGCTTAGTCGATGGAAAATTAATGGTAAATTTTCCCGGTGGATCGTCATCCTTCAAGAATGTGACCTAGAGTTTTCAACTCCAAAAAATCAAGAAATCACTTGTTCTCACTGAACTCATCACGACTTTTCCCTCAAATGATATAATTTCTCCCATCAATATGGATTTTCCCAACGAACACCTCTTCTACATCCCATCAGATGACCATTGGTATGGAGACCTTCTCGTCTACCTTTAGACACGGAATTTTGGGGCTCATCTCTTTCGAGACGATCATCGGAGCATGTGCCATCAGGCCCCTCAATACCTCCTCATTAGTGACATATTGTATCGACGTGGGGTCGACACCATACTCCGTCAATGTTTGACCATCAACGAACCAGATAGAGTCTTGAACGATTGCCACAATGATGCTTGCGGTGGCCACCTCTCAGGGATGTCCACCACCCAAAAAATCATTTGAGCCAGATACTTCTGGCCCACATTGTTTCATGATTGCATCCACGCTGACAAGCGACGTGAAAAATGCCAGCTTTATGCAAACAAAGAATGAGCACCACCCACTCTTCTACATCCAATCATCACTGTTGGCCCCTTCTACAAATGGGGCATTGACTTCATGAATTTCAATCCCCCATATAGCAATGGACACAAGTACATATTTGCGATAGTATATTACTTTACCAAATGGGTCGAAGCCATGCCTACCTTCAACAACACCGCTAACACAACACCACGTTTTTTTTTCAATCACATCATTACCTGATTCAAAGGTCCACTACAGTTACTCTCTGATCACGGTCAACACTTTGAGAATGAGATATTTGTCAAAATCCCCTCAGCGTTAGCTTCTCCCACATGTTTTCCTCCCCATACTACCCTCAGTCTAATGGACAGGTCAAGGCTGTTAACAAAGTCCTCCAAACCATGTTGCAATGAACTGTCAACAAACATAATACCAACTAGCATCATATGTTCTTTTCATCATTATGGGCTTATTGCATGGTAGTCAAAACTACCACCCATTTTACACTGTTCCATCTCGTCCATGGGATTGAAGCCACCCTCCCCATCGAGTGAAAAATTCCCACATTGTGCACCGCCATCGTGCTATTACCTGACACTGCTCCAATGGAGCAATGCTTTCTGAACTTAGGGTCGTTGGATGAAGATCGTTGATATTCATTACAGAACAATGAGGCAGCTAAAAAATGGTCTAAAGCCACCTTTGACCTCCATGTCAACCTTTTCTCATTCAATTAAGGAGATCTCGTCCTAGCCTACAATATCACTCATGATAATTTCGTCCATGGGAAATTCGAGTCATTATGGAATGGACCCTACATTGTCCAACAATACCTCACTAAAGGTGCATACATTCTGGCCTTTCCAGAAGGCTATCCTCTCAAAGAACTCGTCAACCTGTTGTACTTAAATTTCTTTTATGCCTGAGCATAGTCATTCTACACTAGGATTTTTATTTTGTGCACATTTGTAGAGATTTTAGTATTCTTTTGTTCCCTCCATGCCTCATGTTTGATCTATCATCTGTGTTATTGAAATATGCATCCTCCATCGACCTACCACATAGGTTACGCTGACGAGGCTAGTCGTTGGATAGAGAATCTCACTTTGGCCGCTTGGGCCCTCTACACCCCCTCACATGAACTACTCCACTCCAACGACATATATTTTGTCTCAACAACCAAAAACCAAGTAGAATACACAACCGTCATTGGCCTCCTCACCGAGGCCAGTCAATGCCACATTCATCACCTTATCATATTATTAGATTCCCAGCTTGTCGTCCTGCAGCTCAATAATGTATACCGTGTCTGCGATCCTTGCATCTTTCACAAATACCTACAAGTTATACTCTTATCTCTAAATTTTGATTCAATTACATTTACATATATTCCAAGACAATTTAATCAAACACTAGATAACATGGCTAACATAGTATTAGATTGGAATTTATCACATCAAGACATCATCACACATACATAAATCATCAAAAGTCTATCACGACATATAGATTAGACATCATAAACATCATGTCATCAAAAAGATCCCAAAAATGTATATCCATATATATATATATCGATCAATATGTCATAAATGTTTACAAAATAGTACAAAAATGTACATCACCCGTAGGCAAGTGAGCCCTTCTCACCCCTATAGTTACAAAATGGGTGTCACAATCCTATATAAATACAAAAAAATACAATATAGCACTCATGGTTCCCCCAGAGCACCACCACTAGGTCTTTTCTCTGCAGGATGTACCCCACTAGCTGGGGGTCCTCCAGGTTCAGGGGTCAGTCGCCCAGTCATCATTTCCCCTGCTACAACTTCTCTATGGATCAGGGTCTGAAATTCTGCAGGGCCACCCACACACTTCTCCAGGACTCTCTCGTCCTGGATAGGGGACCTCATGCCCTCAGGCACACCCTGCAGTACCACTTCCAACCGGCATCGAAAATCCTCTAAGTCCCCGTCGGCCTTTACCCAAGGTGCATGTGATGGCCCTGCACCTGGATCGTTATATAGATGCCTCCTACCGTCTCTTGCCTTATCTATTGGCATCGCACCAGCCTCGTCCCTCTGACGTCGCTCTCCCACCCATGACGATCTCACTGGCCCCTAATGGGCCAACTCTCCAACCAACTCTGCCTCTCGGCCTCGCGGACCCACATACGCAAAAACACAAAAAAAGATAGCATCAACATTCATACATATAAACATATTATACACTATCAAAATCACCAAACATAAAACCACCAACATACCTCCTTGGTCCCAATCCTCTCTAGGAGGAAGCACCATATTCAGGTCATGCCTGAAGTCCATCCCACCATAAGGGAACTGTAGTATAATCTGTGTAATATGGCTCCACACACATTCCAATATGGTCGTAAAGTAATGACCACCCTCCCCACCTCCATGCCATACCAAAATGACTTCCCACTACATCAGTCACGACTCCTGTGCCCCAGCCTCCAGCAACAACACTCTAGGGTGCAAAATGGGCACCCTCTCCAAAAACCATGCCACCAAGATAGATCCAAAGAAAAAATCATCGGAGTCGATGGTCCAACACCGGTTAATATGCCCCATCATATTGGCGTGCAACATCAAGCCCCAAGAGAAAACGTCTCCATACAATACTCTCTGCATAATCCTCAACTGACCACCAGTGATCTGATGAGTCGCTAAGGATTCACATATCCTCACAATCATAGTTGCAATGCACTGATGTAAGAGTGCATCCATTGCCTCGATGCGGATGACCGAACCTGACATGATGTTCAGCCTCGAACAATAATCCTGTGCCAAATCTACCAAGTGCACATTCCCTCGAAACTGGGGATCAACAGGTAGGGCCATTCCCCGAAAAGGAAATCCCATCAAGAAATAGACATCCTCCATCACAAAGAATGTCAATTGCTTCCCCCGCACAATGAAGCACTACAGATCATTTCTCCACATCGAAATAAAATACCGAAGAAGGTACTCCTGTGACTGTATCAGTGGGAAGTCAAACAACTTGAGCAACCCACAAGATGCCAAGAGTCTCTAAATACCCGTCTCCTCTCTCAATGCCTCCCTGAGGCGTTCCCAGTCCTACTCCCTCCAGTGGACTGGCATGCTGCATTGATCACCTACATTCACACATAACACACTTTATTAGCAATCATGATTCATTAACCAAACAATCTTAAAAAAAATACAAGTTTTTTCAAACACCCCATCTTTGCCTCAAGTGCGCGGCTGTCACCCCCCACAGGCGTGCACATATGCGTGCCTATTCTTCGCATAGTTGTGCATCAATGCATAGTTGTCTAAGAAATAGATGTGCATCAATGCACATATAGATGTGCATCAATGCACATCTGTCACACACACAGGTGCACATTCATGCACACCTTTTCTCTACACAGTTGTGCACTGATGTGCATTCATGTAAACCTGTTCTCTACACAGTTGCGCACTGATGCACAACTGTTTGAGAAACAACTGCACATAGTGCACGACTGTATTTCAAATAGGCGTGCACCAAATGTGCACCCGTTTTTTCCACCCACGTGCCCCCCATGCGTAGTTGTATTCCTAACAACCACACACCATGCGTAGGAGAGGGAATTATACCTGTGCATCTCAATGCGGGTTTCCTTCCTTCTTCCACACATTTGTGGGAACACCCCTACAAAAACCCGTAGTATGGTCATCCATATGAACCTTCCAAGAAATTAGAACCTATATACTATGTAGGAGGATGAGACCACTAACTTGGCTCTCGCAAATCTAGATCGGTCGGCTCTAACTCCCATAATCTCCAAATCTCCTCTAAAACCTTTCGTCAACTCACTATGGCAAAAGGTACAAATGAGGTGGCATTGTGGGACCCACAACCATATATAGTCCCTTTTTCCAAACTTCCATGCTAAGTTACAGGAGCTCAGAGTCTTTGTTTTTCGATCCGTCTTTAGCCATGGGATCAGGATCCTGCCGCCTACACAGTCACATTCCCTGGGTCACCATCCATACTATTCCACAAGGGATCATTTTTTTCACATTACGACCAGGTATGCATGCGCATGTTCAAAATTATCAAATAGTTGTTATATGTTCTTTATATTCAAATATTGTTCATGTAAGGTATTTGGTTTTAATGTGTGCAGGTACTTGGTAATTACAAATCAATCCAGCCCCTTTAGGTATATGATCGACACTAGCATGTAATCATTCCCTCTGAATACACATTGCATCTCCCAGTCACACCCTCCGACATTCTCCTTTAGGATCCTCACATATGGATCTGCAGTTCTATCACCTCTGTTTCATTTTGGTACTGTCACCCGATAGAACTCTTCCCCACATGAGTTGTCCCATTCATAGTCCCCCTTGGCACTTTGACACTCATGTTTCTTTCAGCCCCTAGGGATGGGAGTTCAGATAGTCTTACCCATTTTTGAGAATCAACCACATACTCCTTCTCCTCATTTTGCTAGATTTCCCAATGGACTCCCAGGATATCTCATCATGGTTCTATTTTGACTGCACCTCTGCAGCATCATTAACCCTCCATTTCATCCACAATCAATTTTCCCATTTGCATATTACCCTCCACTCATTTTACTCATACAGAAACCCACCCATGGGGCCCCCACCCTCCACTAGTTCTCAATGCAAATTGCGCCCTCACAGGACAATCCTTCTTGCACTGGGGCACCCATTTTTGTATCTGTACACACATCCCAAATTATTCTTAATTCACTTGGTAATTGTAAAAAGCCTTTGTTTCCAGCATTTACATATCTTTTTTCATCTCCCTTGATGACCTTCTTTTCCTGGAAAAGAAAACCATGTCGCCCTTGGTTGGGGCATTCATTACCTTCTACTCTTGTTGAAATCTTCCATAAAACCTGAGTATCCCATAGTCTATGTACCCCTAATCTCTGAGTTTGTCCACTTTGTCATGCCTCTGGCACAATTTAACCCACGTCTAGTCATCCCCCTAGCATTATATCTAGTTTCATGGTTGCTTCCAATCATCCTTCATATACATCCCCAACCAAGGGAAATCTTGAGTCTCCCCGCCTCTTGACTTCGTCCATGTTTCTTATCAATTCCTGATCTTATCCAGTGGATTTCATGAATCCCTTTCGTTTCTTCGAGTTGCATCTCCCTCTCTGTTGACATCAACAAAGTTTCCACAAGGGCAAAAATATCTTGACTCTCATTTCCTTTACAATCAAGAGTCTCAGGAAACACAACGAGAACCATCATTTATCTCTGCTATCGTTGACCCCCATGACATTCGACTTCAACACACTCTCATGTTACGATGGGTATTACTATGCGACTATTGCATTTTTTTTATAATAACCGAAGACCTCTGAATTTGTTAGGCCATCAATGCCTACGATTCATCGAAACTTCTTACAGTCATCCTTGCCTCTGTTCATAGTATGTTCACTATCCGAATTGTCATCTACAGTTATCAAACCACCTTGGAGGGCGTTGCATTTATCTACATCAACATACAAATTCAGTTACTGTTTAACATTTTTGAGTTACATGACATGAGCATGGGGCATGCCCACCTCGTTTGTATACAATTCTTATTTCTCTCCCTAGAGAAAGGTTTGGGTCCCACAGTTTCCCCTCTCCCTCCGACGGATCACTCTTACAGTTCCTCTCAACACTCTTTCTTACAATGGTACTCTCAGTATAATAAACATTGATGTATTTCAGCTATACATATTCTCCTAACCTCACACATCAGAGGGCATCTATTATCACTAAAATTTCATCTGCAATGTTGCATGCAAATGGTTACAAGACTAAATCATCTCCAAACACCTATTAGTTCACCTACAACACCAAAAATAATTTCCAAGAGACAAAAACTATACAAATTGGTCAAAAATTGACATGCGCTAAAACACTAAAGGAGGCGCACGCACAGTGCACAGACCAAAGAAGCCCGTAGAGAACACAATCTGCCATATGCATGACTACATACAAGAAAATCCACACACACCTGTGAACGACACATTTATGGTTCTTGTCGGCCTTTCACCCACTTCTGAACCAGCTTCCAACTTGATTTTACCCTCAAATCCAAGATGAATCTGAATGGGGGGTTGGTCAAAGACCTAAGGGTGCCCTAAAGGGCCCCTTTTTCACACTAAAGATTGATTGGATATTACCTCAAAGACATGCTATAAAAGGAGGCCATGGGTGCACTAAGAATTTAATAATCTCACTGTATTGTTATGCTACCTCTATTCTCATTCAAGAAGCCTCTTTTCTTCTTGGAGCATACTAACATCATCTCAATAAGCTATTCACCTCACCTCTTGAGGGAATAAGCTTGGATTTCTTCACCATTTTCTTTCTAGTTTACCATTTGTAAGAAGAGATCTCACATAGGGGACTCAATATCCCTCCCAAGGAGGAAGAGGGGATTCATAATTCTTCCTTTCTCTATGGTGTTTTCCCACTAATATAGTTATCAATTGGTGGCATGATTATTGGTCATTTGTTTGATTGATTTTGGTTCTAATTTTCTCATGCATTTTAGTTTTATTTCTTTAGTTGTTCCTAGCTTAGTTGTTTGTTTATTTCATGTGATTGAATTGTTTGATTGTCCTATCTAGAAGGAACAACTAGACTTGCAATTTCCCTTCTTTTTCTCATTCAAGTGACGAAGAGGACACAACAAGGTGAGAAACTAGTGGCAGTTTTTAGAGACATTCGGTAGGCCCATAATGCTGAGTACAACATCAAATGGCAATTTGACTTGGAAGAATTGATAGTTCATTGTAGAATATTATTTGAGGGACTTGTTCACAGCCTCCACCTGACCATTCACTTGTGGGTAGTAGGTTGATGAATTCTCTTGCCTCAACCCAAGCTTTGATGTTAACTCAGACATCATTTTTTTATGGAGGTGACTTCCATGGTCAGTGACAATCTTCTTCGGGATGATGAACCTTGCTACTATCTGGTTAAAAATGAAGAGAGTCGTTGTTTCACCATCATTATTAAATGTTGGCATAGCCTCGACCCACTTTCTGAAGTAGTCTACTACTACGATGATATAACGATGCCCCTGGATGAAGCTGGGTGGCATGTGGTAAAATCAATCCCCCACTTGGTGAAGGGACCAACAACAATGACGGAAATGTTATAACCCTAAATTGCACTAGACATGCATACCTGGAATCAAGCCATCTTACCTACTATCTTTACCAAGCCATCACTGAACAACTCTTATAAAAAACCATTGTTTTGAAGCTGTATGTGCCCTACACCACTACTTCCCGTGTACACATGCTTTTTGCACCACTACAACCCACATACACTCACAAAAAGAGTGAAAAATGAAAATTGCAAATGAATACAGGTTTTCGGGCCGTTACCTAACTAGTTGACTGCCATAGATAGTCACCCCAACCGTTACTATCTCTTTTGGCCTATAAAATAAGGTGTTGGGGTCCCATTCCAAGAAGAAGCATGAGAGCATAGAATTTCTGCCCATTTTAGTATTCCCCCTTTGCCCCAATATTTTGCAACCACTTTGTGAGTTTGAGCCAGAATTCCTTCTCCCTCCATTACAAACCCTTGCCATTTCCCTAAAGAGAATTGAAGAGGAGAAGAAGATGTGGAAGAAGTTGGTGCATGGTGAAGAGGAGCCCAGGACCAAGTTCAAGATGCAGTTGTCGGTCTCATATTGTAAATGAATTTTGTGAGATTAATATAAAGAAATACTTTTTCCGTCTCGCCAAATGATGTCTTAAATATTTTTGATTTGTTTACATTTTGTTATGATGTGTAACCCACTAATCCTTATATAGAATGCATGCTTGTAGTCTCTTGTTTGTCTTTTGGTGAATGTAGATTGGCCTTGGGAGGAGATTTGCAATCGAGAAACAACTATGCGCAAAGGGATCGACACCGGACACAGAGTTTAAGGTATGCCTATCGAATCCATATACTTTGTCTTTTATGTATGATTATGAGGTAATGATAGGATAGTGGTTAAAATTAGGAGACTTTAGATGGTTAGCTCTGCCTGCACTTTAAAACCCTAGTGTAGTCCATAGAGGGGTTTTCCTGCTATAACAGAATTGGCGACCATACTGGGGATCGAACCCAGAATCTTTGGTTTGACAAGGTTATTAAATGACCCCAACTGTCATGATTCGTGTTGGCCTCCCATGCCAACCAAGTTTCCTTCAGACATTCCAAATTTTGAAGCTAAGCCTAATGAATATCCATGCGATCATGTGACTACCTTCCATCTATGGTGATCGTCCAACTCATTGAGAGATGACTCTGTATAGTTGTGTTTGTTTCAACGCACTCTCATCAGGAGTGCTAGGAAATGGTACATTGAGCTCGACTGCTCGAGATACTCTTCCTTCGGTGAATTGGCAATGGATTTCTTAAACCATTTCCAATTACCTATGAGATATGATGCCGATACCGAATTGCTGGCCAACTTTGAGCAGACAAAATCAGACCATATCTCAGATCACATCCGAGAATGGAGACGTCATAAGAGTTTGATAAAAGTACCAAACCCACGAGCATTCCTTCTTGAGTGGTTCCTTAATTCTTCGGTACCCCAGTTATTTAAAAACGTCGCAACCTCGGGGGTCTTTTCAGAACAAGAAGCGATAATGAGAGCTCAAAAACTAGAGTTGATTTACTCTCAGTCTGGTTTACTTTAGGAAGTTTTCCCAGATGCACGCGGTTGATACTTAACAAGACTAGACAGAGATCTAGAACACATGCCGATGGTATTGTTGGTTTAGCGCAAATGAAGCTCATTGATCAACTATCGAATCAATTGCAACAATTGTCAATACATCAAAGAGCGGCCAACCAAACCATTGGTTCAACTGCTCCCCCTACTCAAATGTCAGATGTACATAGTGTGCAATAGACAAACCCGAAGTCCACCCATCATCTTGGCAGAAAGAAGAAACAACAAAAGAAGGGTAAGTGGGATAAGAAACCTACCAATAATGTTGGTGGGGGAAACACAGAAAATAAGAAGTAGAAGTATCTGTGTAATATTTGCACGAAATACCATCCAACTCACCAGTTCCCTCGCCTTGTGGAGTCCCAAACATTATTGGCACAGTAGTATCCTGTCGTGTTAATGAACCCATTCCCACATGGGAAAAAATTAACTCAAGCCTCTTCGAGCATGGAAGGGGGCAGTCAGGGACCCCCTCCGTCTTCGAGTAATCCTTCGAGCACGAATGTGTACATGATGAAAGGTAGTGTTGACATAACAACTAGGACACGTGACTACAAAATGCCAAACACCTTTGAGAAGGGTAAAGAAGCCAAAAACCCATATCTTCCTCTACAAATTGAGAAGACATTGGGAGAAACAATGACACGCATCACAAAAGGCGCGTTAAAGAAAGTTTCCCACAACCCAAATGCAAGGGCCGCCCATAACTACTCTGTGGTGGAGTATTTGTCTCAAACCCCTTGTGCAATGTCTACTTTGGAAGTCCTCCAGAGATGCCCTTCCTAGATAAAGGCTCTGTTAGCTACCTTAGGATCTGCTGAGACTTGTAATATGGGAATGATCATGCTTGATATGATCGACTTAAAACTTCATCTCCCTTACCACATGGTGTTTCAGATAGTAGTGGCTTACACCATGAAAATGTTTACTCAAAACATTTTCCGCACGGTGGTTGATGAGGTCTCCTCAACATGCATGATGTCTTTGGCATGTTGGAAGGCCATTGGCCAACCCATTTTGTCTCCATCACCTACTCTTCTTACCACTTTCAACGGTCTTTCTTTCAGACCACATGGAATCATACCCTCTTTTCCCGTGAAGTTACGGTGGAAGACCATGTGCGTCGAGGTTGAAGTGGTCAATGCATCTCTCAACTACAATATCTTGTTAGGAATGAGTTAGCCTATGATATGCAAGCAATGGTCGCGACAATTTTCCGAGTCTTGTTGTTTCCACACAAGGGCCGGATCGTGTCCATTGATCAGTTATCATTCTTTTGTCCCGACCCTTCATCGAGGGTGTCCATGGTCTTGATGATTGATAACCCTTAGCCTGAAATTGTCAAAGTATGGGTTGGTTTGTGCCCACTTTTGATGGTTAATTTTGATTACCCACCTCTAACTGACAATGTCCATTACATATCGGTTGTCCCCGACCAGCCTAGGGCTAAAATATTCCAAATCTCATCATTTCGCATGACTTACTTTAACGATCCATGGACTCTTCCTTCCCCATCAACCATGATGGAAGGGACAGGGAACCATGGCATGGCCATTCCTTTGTCCATGACAAAAGTTGCATACTCTATAGCTCAGCAAGTTTGTGCTGATCCCAATCTGACTCCCACACAAGAGTTAGATCCGGTTCTCGAGCCTATTTGGGCTCAAGGTTCCCTTGTCGATATTGATTCTTTAGACTTAGTCTTTCCCTCAGAAGAGGTAGTTATTGAGGCAATGACTAGTCCAGATATACCCTGGGATGATCTCCATAATAGATCTTATTTCCTCCTAGAGATAAGAAGAATTGAAGTAGGTGAATTCACTCTGACTATGACTAGAGATAGGGCTTGTGCCATCAATCCTTTAGCTATGCACGTTGTTTACGCTGAATGAAATATGGAAACCATCACTAAAATGATACCTATTGATATCTCCAGAACCCCTCACGTCATGGAGGATATCTTCATCGGAGCAGACTGCTCCCTCGAGGAGATTCAAATCTACATAGATTTATTTAAAGAATTCCACGATGTGTTTTCCTAGTCTTATGAGGAAATGCCAGGCATAGATCCAAGAATCATTGAACATGAAATCACAACATACACTGATGCCAAGACGGTCTGGCAGAAGATTCATCTAGTTAATCCTAGGACAACAACAACTATTAAGGATGAAGTAGAGAAACTACTCAAAGCTGGTTTCATCTACCCCGTTCAATTGACTCAATGGGTGTCAAATATCATGCCAGTCAACAAAAAGAAGGGTACGATTCACGTATGTACGAATTTCTGTGATTTGAACAAGGCCTGTCCAGAGGATAATTTCCCCATGCCATTTATTGACCAGATATCCGATGAATGCACAGGTTGTGAGGAATTTTCTTTCATGGATGGTTTTTAGGGATACAATCAGATACAGATCAAACCCGAAGACCAACACAAAATCACTTTCATTTTTCCATGGGGTACATTTTCTTATCGAAAAATGCCTTTTGGTCTGAAAAATGTTGGAGCCACTTTTCAGCGGGCCATGTATTTTTCTTTCCACAATCTCAAACACATAGTCAAGGCTTATCTTGATGATTTAGCATCACTATATCATAAGAGAAATGATCATCCAACACACCTCCTACTTATCTTTGAGAGATGTCGCTACTACCAGATTCGCTTGAATTTAAACAAATGCATTTTTTGCGTAACATCAGGTCATCTACTAGGTTTCATAGTTTCGACAACAGGGATCATGGTCAATCCTCTAAAGGCTGAGGCCATAGTTCAGTTGCCTCCCCCATGCACAATCCATCAGCTTCGGAGTTTACAAGGAAAAGTGAACTTTTTACGACGTTTCATCGAAAACTATGCCAATATCACAAAGGGTTTCATGTGTTTACCGAAGAAGGATGTTCGTTTTCATTGGGATGAAGCGTCTCAATTCTCTTTCAAAGAGTTGAAATGTGCCCTCACGTCTTCCCCTTTGCTTTGACCACCCAATTATAATAAAGAATTCTTATTGTACTTGGACGCTACAGAGCCAACCATCTCTATGGTCTTGGTTCAAGAGGATGATTTTCTCTCAGAATAAATGATTTATTACTTGAGTCAAGGCCTAGTTGGACTAGAACTCAATTATTCCCACGTTGAAAAACTTGCGTTGGCAGCAATTCATGCTATCCAACGGTTCTGTCATTACATCTTGTTTTGCAAGACCACCGTAATTGTTGTTGTGAATCTGTTTCAATACGTGTTGACACGACGTGTAATTGGTGAAAATATTAGTATATGGATAGTTAGCCTCCAGGAATTTGACTTGGATTTTGTTTCAGTGAAATCCAAAAATTTGTTGGTCTTTGCGGATCTCATCTCAGAAATTCTGGTCGAATCAGGTGATGTTATACCCAAGGAGTCACCTATCAAAGGAGACATGTTTTTTATCACGTCTTTAGACCCCTGGTATGGAGATATACTAGTATATCTCCAGACTTTGAAGTGCCCCACCTCTACTTCCCATGATGAGTGTCGCTGTATATGCCATCAGGCCAAGAACTATCTCATACTCAAGGACCCTCTGTATCGTCGAGGTGTAGATTGCATCCTTTGTCGATGTCTCACTCATGAAAAAGTGGAAATCATGCTTAATGATTGCCACATTGAAGCATGTGGAGGTCATCTTTCTAGGTTAGAAACAACCCAAAAGATTCTACGGTCCAGTTACCTTTGGCCGACATTAATCAAAGATTGTGTTGAATTGGTCAAGAAGTGCCACCTGTGTCAGGTCTTCTCTCGGAATATGAGAGCACACCCCACTCCCATGTTTCCCATCATCACAGTTGGTCCCTTCACCAAGTGGGGGATTGATTACGCTACTTGCAACCCCCCTTCGGCAAGGGGGCACTGTTATATCATCGTAGCAGTAGACTACTTTACAAAGTGGGTCGAGGCTATGTCAATGGTTAAAGATTATAGAGAGACAACAACTCTCTTTTTGTTTAACTAGATAATAGCAAGGTTCGACGTCCCGAGAGAGATTGTCATTGACCATGGCAGTCACTTTCAAAATAAAATGATGTCCGAGTTAACTTCAAATCTTCGGTTGAGGCAAGAACATTTGTCACCCTACTACCCACAAGCGAATAGTCAGGTGGAAGCTGTGAATAAGTCCCTTAAGACTATTCTATAGTGAACAATCAATTCGTCCAAGTCAAATTGGCATTTGATGTTGTACTCTATGTTATGGGCCTATCGAATGTCTATTAAGAATGCAATCAGTTTCTCACCTTTTCAAATCATTTACGGGCTAGAAGCAGTCTTTCCTATAGAGTGCCAAATCTTGTCTCTAAAGTTGGAAGTACAGTTATTTCCAGACATTTCACTGCTTGAAGATAATTTATTATATCTTGAGCAACTCAATGAGCAGCATCTTTATGTAGCCTTAGCTTACGAGGCTCACAAAAAAAAATTCAAGTGTCAGTATGATCGGTCCATTCATCCTTGCATTTTCTCTGAAGGTGACCTTGTCCTAGTCTATGACCAAGATAAGGATCTCCTAGGGGCAAGAAAGTTCAAACCCATGTGGTACAGACCTTTGATCGTGAAGGAGGTTCTAAAGAAGGGCGCTTATTGTCTGGTGGAATTTGAGGGAAATGCTTTGGCGGAGCCTAGAAATGGGCTCTACCTCAAGAATTATTACTTGTAGGTGGGTCGCCTTGGGTGACTTCTTGTACATATGTATAGTTCTTATACATTTTCTTCTTAGTTTTTTGTCTTTTTGGGTCTTATGGATGTGTCATTTTTTGATGTCATATTTTTCACTATGGAATATTTCAAGTGAATCAGAGGTGTTCGTTGGGTTTGTAGACGACACTAGCCGACACACTCGGAGGCTTGCTTTCGCATCTTGGGTGATTTTCACACCTCAGGGCTAGTTTCTATCTTCAAGAGGCATCTGTTTAGGTGATGCCACAAACAATGTCACCGAATACAATGCAATCTTAGAGTTTCTTCATGACACTTTGTCGCATGGTATATCTCACCTATGGGTCTACTTAGATGCTCAGTTGGTTGTGTCCCAGTTAAATGGGGTTTATCACATTTATGATCCTACTCTACACCGATGGTTCCTTAGGGTACATCTCTTAGAACGAAGCTTTGATTACATCACGTATATCCATGTTCCTAGGAGATTGAATCAAATCACAGATACTCTAACTAATCATGTATTAGATTGGCACATTGCACACATGTAAGAAAAATGACACACACGCACATGTAAATACATTTGTAAAATATATGTAATCCATAAGACGTAAAAAGATGTAAATATTCATATATATATCGAAAATATCAGAGTACATGGGTGGGCACAAGCGCCTCAAAAATATGTCTAGTAAGAGTCACGGGGCTTATTCCCTCAAAAATATGCAAAAGCTTCCCTTGGCACGTGAGTAGTCTAGCATATCTAAGGGCAGGGCCTGTTGGCCCTGCCATAATGAACAACGACATTTTCCAAATGCCAGAAGAGATGGATCCATGTCTGTGGAAACCCAACTACATGAGGTTGCATCGACAGTGGGAGATCCTCGATCTCTGCCATAGGGACTGTACGAGTGAGCACGGTGAGGTTCCGCTCCACCCGTCTCAATACTCTCTCAGCCTCTCCGACCGGAGCCTGTAATGATCCCAAGCCAAATTATTTCTTGGAAACACTAACTACTACTAATTTATTGAGTTATTAAGTGCATACAAGATTCATCAACACATGGATATCACAATATATTCAAGATGTAGAAGCACAAGCAAAGATCTGACCTTTTTATTATGAGCAATGTAAGATC
>JASDQU010010687.1:105017-126921 GCA_032191745.1 Picea mariana
AAACACAGTGTTGTAACAGATGCTGAAACATAGTGCTGTAATAGATGATGAAACACAGTGCTATAACAAATGCTGAAACGCAGTGCTGTAACAGATGCTGAAACACAGTGCTGTAACAGATGCTGAAACATAGTGTTGAGTCATATGCTGAAACACCGCTGTGAGTATATGCTGAAACACAGGGCTGTAACATATGCTGAAACAATGCTGAAACTGAGTTTGGCATTTAAATTTGACTGAAAAATCAGCGAGACTGAAACTGGGTTGGGATTTTGAAAAATTAACAATTTTTGGAACGAAATGAAAGCAAAGATATTACAATGAAATGCTCATGAAAATTTCCATAAATGAAGAAATACAATAATACTTGATTTCTATTAATGAAAGAATTGTAAAGAGACTATAAAAATATAGAGTGCAAGACTCTCTAGAATGGTGGCAATTTTATCTTTGAGAAGAGATGTGATGACTATGCTCATTCGCAAGAAGATGATTACAATGAGGCTCTGAAGGAATTTTTATGATAAACATGAATGCCAAAACCCTAGACATCCAAAAACGTAACCCTAGGAGATGAAATGCCAAAATTCATGAGGGCCCCATTTGGGTAAGTTAGTACATTAACTTCCCAAGGTTGTAACCTTTGCATACGATCTTTGTTTTAGGTGAGTGATAGCCTGTTGGAAAGGAATTTTCGAGAAATATGCATTACATTGTCAAACTCCAACTTCGTCTATAGCTTGACTGTGGTGAGCCAAAAAAAATTATTTAGGGCCCCAAAACGGCCATGGAAGTTCAACAAGATGTGCTGACATGAAAACATACAAAATAAGCCAGTTGGATTAGGTGGGAGGCCACCAGTATCCACATAGAAGATGTGTAGGTATTCAAACAACCCTAAAAGTATAGAACCCACAATTACAAAGAAGTACAAAAGAACGTGTTGCACTAAAAAATGAAAAGAGGAGCCAATTGGAATAGGTGGGTGGCCACCAATATCCACCCAGATCACTTGTTGTTCCATTTACTTTAGCATATCTAGCTCGATTGTAACTCTATCTACTAGTTTTTTCCAACTGATTGGAATGTTGTATTACCTTCCATAGAGGGCTTCAAAAGGACTCATTTTTAATGAATCTCAATAGCCATTGTTGTAAGCAAATTCTGCCAATGGTAGGTAGTCCTCCCATTTTTTGGGTTGATGCATTACATGCATCCTCTACATGTATTCTAATACTTGGTTTACCCTCTCTATATTCCCATCAGTTTGAGGGTGATAGGATGTACTAAAGAAAAATTTTGTTTCAAAACCAGCAAACAAAGATTTCCAGAAGTTTGAAGTACACTTTGTATCTCTGTCGGATATAATTTCCTTAGGCATGCCATGCAGTCTGAATATATCTCTCTAGAAGATGATGGAAATATCTATCACCTTGCAATTTAAATTGACAGGTATGAAGTGAGAAAATTTGCTTAGTTTTTCCACAACTACCATGATGGCATCATTCTGTTTGGTTGCTCTTGGTAATCCTATGATGAAATCCATGGAGATGGTTTCCCATTTCCATTTGAGAATTTGTAGGGGCTGCAATAGCCCTACTAGGTACCATTTCTCTCCCTTGACTTGATGACATTATAGACACTTATCTAAGTAATTAGCTATGCCCTTTTTTAGTTCCAACCAATAGAATATCTTTCTAGTGGTCGTGATCATTTTCTGATAACCAGGATGACCAATATATGGTCTTTTGTGTAGTTCATCCATTATGAACCTCTTCAAATTGTCAAAATTTGGAATGTATAATATTACCTTGTAAGTCAACAGGTCATCATTAATTATCTGATAAACTTCATACTTCATCCTTGTGGGCTCTTTCTTTAGGTATGATGTCACGATCTTGAAAAATTCATCTGTCTCGTGCAGTTTTGACCCTCTCTTTGATGTTTGATTCACTGGTGCTTACAGTTTCCAAGTGAACTACTTTCATACTTCTACTAAGGGAATAAACCACCCTATTATCCCTTCCTTTGATATGTTTGATTTCAAAATAAAACTCACTAAGAAGATCCATCCACCTATCTTGTCTCACATTGAGTTTTTGTTGGTCAAACATATACCTCAATCCACTATGGTCTGTCATAAGTACAAATATCCTACCTAAGAGGTAATGCCTCCACATCTTTAAAGCATGCACTATGGCATCCAATTCCATATTGTGGGTCACATAATTGACTTCATGGTCATTCAATTTTCTAGATTCATGGCAAAAGAGAGGTCCTTCTTGCATAAGGACTCTTCCGAGCCCTTCCTTGTAGGCATCTATACACACAAGGAATTCTTTTTTTGGGTCTTCAATATTCAGCATAGGCGCATTGGTTAGAAGGTATTTCATCTCTTGAAATATTTCTTCACATTTTGATGTCCAAATGAATTTAACTCCCTTTTTTTGAAGGGAGGTGATTAGGAAACCAATCTTGGAGAATCCTTTTATGAATATCCTATAGTATCCTGCCAGGCCCATGAAGGATCTGATATCAAATACATCTTTTTGGGTAGGGAAATATGTAATATCCCAAGGCCGAGCCTCAGTTGTAATTATGAATGTAACATGTTTTGTAGGCTGGCGAGCCAAGTATTTATAAGCTGGTAGGATTATGTGTTTATTAGTCCAGAGAGCCTAGATGTTAAAGGCTAGGATCCTGTTTTGTACATGTAAATATTCATATTTTAATATAAAAACATCATTGCGTGTAGACCGACCACGAAGAAAGAGTTATGGGGGACTAATATCCACTGGGTTGGGAAAGGGAGGAGCCTGAGTCTAGGAAAAAAGGGATAATCTTAAGAGCCTAATAGAATAATATATTATTATTCTAAAAGCTGTAAAAGAGGATATTAATTTATCCTAAGTTCATTTAGGGAGAGGAACAAGTTCCAAGTGGGGGAGAACGTGCTCTTAGAGAGCCAAGTGTCATCCAAAATGCATGCAAATTTATGTGGGAATTATCACCATTGTGGGGTTTTGCACTCACCATTCGGTCTCTCTCAGGATTCTGCATTCAGACCATTCTCACCATTCCAAGGATTCTTTCCATTTTGACGAAGCTGGCCATCCATTAGCCATTTTTCACCCATGCACCCATGCACTGAGCAGTTACATAGTGAGCCATTTTTCCATTTCCAAATACCTCAACCACTTGAACCTCTACAACAAGTCTGAACTGATATCTTACTAAACCCGTACCCTTGGGTTGCCTGCGTATTGTCCTGTTAGAATCATTTCCCCATGTCCAGTTTTTGTTGCTTCCATCACCATGCCTGTGTGCTAAGGAGTGGGAGTGAAGAAGCAGCTTTCAGGCCCATGGATTGAAGAAGTAGGTTGTTAGTCTTGTGAGAAACTCTGTCTAGGTGAGAGAGTGTGCTGAGGAAGTGATTTCTTCTGGAGGAAGTCCAGTAGCAACTACAGAGTTCTGAGAATTCCTGATCTGGTCTGTTGCTGAAGCCCCAGAAAGGGAGGTGCAACAACTGATGGACTATGTGACAGTGAAGGTGTACACTCCTAGGGTAGAAAATGCATGTGGGGAATGAGAGTCTGTCAGTTGTGGGTGTAAGTGGCTCCTTGGAGGAAATCCTTCCTGTTGTATTGTGCAACTTCCTATTGTCCCTGCCTAGCCTAAGAATCCCTTTCCTCGTTGAGTTTAGTCCCGAATCAGGGGTGAACCACTACTGAGAGTTATGAGCAATGCGGTCTAAGGATGGGAGGTCCATGGAAGATATACACGCACTTTTTGTAATCCAATTAAGAGATAAGTACCATTTCCAATTTTGGTTACATGTTGTGTATTTACATATGCTGTTATATTTATGGGTTTTGTCTGCGATTACTACATGTATGATTTTACTATTATTTCTACATTATGTTGTGTGATAGAAGAATGCAAGTCATCTGTTAAATTTCTATGCATTATTGTTGCTTCTGCAAGAATATGTGTATGAACATAATGTTTATGTTTGGTTAAATTGCCTTATATATATGTATATTAGAGTATGATAGTTTTCTGGAGTAGCATGGTCTGACCTAGGTGGTTGGGGAGTGATGTTGCTCGGCCTGTTGGTGGCTGGGGACGTTACAAATTGGTATTAGAGAAGTATGGAAAAGATACAGTTTATTAGGTAGCGTTACTTGCAGGGCCTAGATGGCCCGGGACATCACAAATTGGTATCAGACCCATGGTTTCAACATTGAGCCTAGATGGGCCATGTTATTTAAATTTGAAGAAAAATTTTCGGATAGGAATTGTGGTCAAAACAAACAAATATGAGTTAGGAGCACCCCTGGGTGCTAAGAGAATACCTTGTCTATGTTATGAATCTCGGGAGGTATAACGGTTTATGGAATGGAAAGAGATAAAGAAACCACAACAACTGTTGTATTGGGCTGCAAGGTTTGAACTTGGGGCATAAGATCTGCATAGGGGAAGGGCCAACTTTTCCAGCTGTCAGACCTAGAAAAAGGTGCATGAGAGCTAACCTACAAGTCCTTTGGACTTCGTGACTTTGACGAAGTTTATGTGTTATAGAGAAAAAGGGGCTGAAGCTCAAAGTCTCGAAGCCAAAGAACAAAAGTGGCGTGGAATGATGATGTCACCAGTAGTGATGTGGGCCTCTCCTATACATGCCACTTGCCACCACCTTAGTTGTTGACAATTGTACTATGTGGACCCCGAAAGGTATGAATGTTTGGGAGTTCAACGTTCGGGATAATTGGAGTGTGCAAGTGTAAAATATTACGAAGCCCAAAGTACTAAAGTGAAGTGGCCTGTTGACGTCACCATGGATGATGTGGACACATGGGATGTGTGCCACATGTCATTGAGTTAAGAACCTTTGGAAGACATAAATGCCAGATAGAATGTGACATGTATCACCCCGTATGATTAGGCCACATGCCTGCTTCTAGTATTTATCCATGTGGCACTCCTCTCGAGAATGGGTAGTGGGGCCCTTGATGAATACATAAAGTAGTTAAAACCTTTGCAAAGTATTTAACTAGATCGGGTCCACAGTAACTTGGTCACAGTAGACACGTGGCGCCAGATCATGCAGTCTGGAGACTGGGTATTCCAGAGGAAAGGTGTCACGGTTAGCATTGGGTAGAGAACTCTTGAAGGCCGAATTTAATCCCAACTGTTGGTCATAGGGGACGTGTGGCATTAGATCTGATTTTTCATATACTTGACACTCTATAAGAAATGGTTCATGATTGAATGGGGAAAAGAAATCCTCTGAAATCCCAGAACCCCGAAGCTTCGAAGTCTCGGAGCCAAGAAGTCACAAAGTAGTGGATGTGACGTGGAGTGATGATGCCACCTTGGTTACGTGGATCTCCCCTAGCCACTCTAGGTGTCATTTGGATTTGTACTTTTCAACAACTGCAACAATCTAAAGACTTGGAACTCCGGAATGATTAAGAGTATGGACAGTCTGAAACTCCCAAAGCTCAGAGTTTAGTAGTAAATATCAGCCGTTAGATGTTGGGGAGCCGAGGACCGTTGATCCACCGTCCTTCATGAGTTCACCAGTTTAATCATATATGGTGTTTGTGATGTGTGAAAAGGGAAAATTTTGAATCTCCGAAGCCCGAAGCTTCAAGGCTCCGGCTAAGTGCCCAACTATTAGCACTTCATCAAAACCATGGTCACATGCGAATTAAAGGCTGAAGAAAAAGGGGCTAGTACCGCAAAAAAATATTTTAGAACAGAACAGGACTTGGAGTTAGAGCCATGGGGATTCTTGATCAACCAAGACAACATAAAATGGAGTCAGATATTCTTTTGTTGAATCATATTAGTTTATGTTATTCTGGAAAATTATTAAAGACAGATAGCCTGATGAAATTCGGTTGACTGCACATTTTGCAGAGTTAGAAATTGTCAGAACTAGACCGAAGTGTCACCTAGTGCAGAGAAATGGAGGAGGCACAAGATGCCTACAGTTCATAGAATGAATCTAGAGGAATGGATATCCATTTGGGAGTTGAAGAAAAAAACTTCAATGGGCATGGAGAAGAAATAGATAAAGATGTGAACATGATGAAAATCATTAAAAATTTGCAAAAATATGTCCAATTTCACCAAGAAGATAATGGAAGGCTTAAGAGAGCCTAGGAGAAACATGAAGACTTCGATATGAAGTTAATGCGTAGCCTGGAAAGAATTGAAAAGAAGTTGGATAAGGAGAGTGACTCCAACAAATCAGGAAGTCACGAGACCCCTTAAAAGAAAGGAAGATCAAGGAGTGGTAGCAGACATCACCAACACTCCCAAAATCATTTCCATAGGAGAGCACACAGTAGCTCAAGTCCATCCCATGTCAGGAAACATAAGAGGTATGGGGTGGATGAGTTGAAAGGAGAAATGAATAAAATCAAACCTCTTACTTTTGATGGAGAGCATAAGAAGGATGAATATGTCGAGGCAGGGCTGCTAGGCATGATGAAGTACTTCCGATTGAAAAAATATTCTTCTCATGCAAAAGAAAAAATTTTCATCTGCCAACTTAAAGGAAATACATCCATATGGTGGGATCAACTAGTGCAAGTACAATGCCTCAGGGAGAAAAATATGACTCGGAAGTAATTCAAGAAACATTTTGAAAGGAAGTACTTAACCAAGAGATACTATGACAAAAAGATGAAAGAGTTATTTGAACTTAAATTGGGCAACATGACTATAGATGAATATGAAAGGATATTTCTAGAGTTGTTGAAGTATGTCCCTTTCATTAAGGAGGAGATAGTAAATATCAAGAGATATCTGAGTGGGATGCCATCTTTCATCAGTGACAAAATCCAGTATGATGATCCCAAGACTCTAGAAGAAACTATAAGGAGATAAAAATGATTATATGATCAGCAAAAAGGAAATCCTACTTTCCAAAAATCTTGGGAAGACGAGGAAGTTTAAGAGGGAACAAAGGAAGAAGGGAAACAAGCCACCATATTTTCAGAAGTAGTCCTCAAGGACAACCCGTTTTGAGAGAGCCCAGGACGGCTGAAGTATGTGGGAAAAGGCCAAGGTAGACACCTATGTAATATTGGGGCTATAAAGGAGACCACAAGTATAAATAATGTCCTCAAAAAAGTGAAAAGGTAAGAGATGTCCACAATGTACAACAAGAAGAAACTGTGGAGGACATGTGAATAAGTTTACCAAGGATCTATGTAGCCCTGGACAACAAGCAAGATGAGTTTCAATCACACGTGATTGAAGTTGAAGGTATGATCATTAACCATGCCTTTACTATTTTAATGGACTTAAGGGCTAGTCATAGCTATATAGATCCTAAGGTAGTGGAAATATTTTAATTACAAAGAAGAAAGCATGGAAAATATTGGCTGGTACAACTAGCTACAGGAGCTAAGAGAAAGGTTGTTGAGTTGGTTAAATCATGTCCAGTGGGCATGAATGGAATGAGTACCAAGGTAGATTTGAAAATATTTCCTTTGGGATCATATGATTTCCTAATTTTTATGGATTGGTTGGACCAACACCATGCCATATTAGATTGTCATAACAAGGCATTCACTTGCTTGGATAAGGAAGGAAATTAGAGAGCAGTCCAAGGAATTCCCGGGGAAGTTGCTGTCTGAGAAATCTCAACAATGCATCTAAAGAAGTGTTACAGGAAGGGATATAAAATATATGTATCCCATATGGAGGAAGCATATAAGGATAAGGTGCCAAATCTAGAGGATCATGCAGCCCTGGAAGATTTTGAAGATGTGCTCAAGGAGGTACTAGGACTACCTCCAAAGAGATATATTGATTTCTCTATATATTTAATGCCTGTAGTAGCTCCAGTATCAAAGACTCCTTACAGAATGAGTACACCAGAGATGAAGGAGTTGAAAATGAAGCTTGAAGAGCTTCTGAAGAAGGGGTATATATGCCCAAGTGTGTCGCCTTGGGGTGCCCTAATATTTTTTGTGAAGACTAAATATGGGACATCGAGATTGTGTATCAATTTCAGACAATTGAACAAAGTGACTATAAAGAACAAGTATCCTCTACCAATAGTTGATGATCTCTTCGATTAGTTGAAGGATGCAAGGATATTTTCAAAGATAGATCTCAGGTCAGGATACCATCAGGTAAGTATTAAAGAGGAAGACATCAGCAAGACCTCCTTTAGGACAAGGTATGGTCATTATGAGTTCACAGTGGTGCCATTTAGGTTATCAAATGCGCCAGCTATTTTCATGTTGCCTAATGAATGGTGTTTTCCGAGAATATCTAGACAAGTTTGTCATTGTATTTTTGGATGGCATCCTTGTATATTCCAAGTCGGAAGAGAATGAGCATCATTTGAGGATGGTGTTGCAAGTGCTAAGAGAGCATCAGTTGTATACCAAATTGAGCAAGTGCTCATTTTATCAAAAAAAAATTTACTATTTGGGGCATATCCTATCTGAATAAGGGATAGCAGTGGATCCTAAAAATATTGAGGCCATTAAAGGGTGGAAAAGACCTAAGAATGTGACAGAAGTCAGATCCTTCATGGGTCTAGCTGGCTACTACAGAAGGTTCATTGTAGGGTTTTCAAGAATAGCTCATCCCATCACTTCCTTGCAAAGGAAGGGTACAAAGTTTCAATGGACAACAAAATGTGAAATGAGCTTGCAACAATTGAAGCAATTGTTAACCAGTGCTCCAATTTTGTGGATTGCTGATCCGAATGAATATTTCATGGTTTGCACATATGCATGCAAAGAAGGATTTGGAGGATTCCTTAGTCAGAATGGATTTGTGATATGTTTCGAGTCCACAAAATTGAAAGAGCATGAAAGGCTCTATGCCACTCATGATTTGGAGTTGGAAGAAATAGTGCAAGATTTGAAGAATTGGAGGCATTACCTCATGGGAAAGAGGTTTGAGTTTAGGACTGACCATAATGGTCTGAAGTGTTTTTTTGATCAACCTACTTTGAATTCTAGGCAGAGTATATGGTTGGAATTCCTTTGTGAGTATGAATTTGATATCATTCACATCAAAGGAAAGGAGAACAATGTGGTTGATGCACTCAGCAGGAGAGTGCATGCACTACATGTTACAACCATTAGCATGTATTAGATGGATATTAACGACAAAATTTATGAGACTGCAAAAGTTGATTTGCATTGCATGGAATTGGTAACAAAATTTCAACAAGGCAAAATGCAACAGAAAGATGAATATTATGAATTGGGAATTTATGGAATTCTCTTGTACATAAACAGAGGTTATGTACACAATTATATTGAATTGAGGAGTGCGATTTTAAAATAAATGCACAATGTACCTTATGCAGGACACCTAGGATATTAGAAAACCATTTCAGCAGTCAAGAGCCAATATTATTGGCCAGACATGAAGAGGGAGATTGTTGAATACATAGCTAAATGCTTGGAGGGTCAAAGGGTCAAGGATGAGCATAGACACCCAGTTGGGTTACTACAGCCATTACCCATTCCTCAGTGGAAGTGGGAAGTGGTGACAATGGATTTCATCACAGGATTTCCCAGAACAAGCAAACAACATGATGCAACCATGGTGGTACTGGACAAGCTTACTAAAGCTGCCCATTTCAGTCCTATGAAGGTTACTCACAAGGCAACCAATGTTGCTGATATTTTTATGAGGGAAGTAGCACGCTTGCATGGCATACCCAAGATGATTGTTTCTAACATAGACCCAAAGTTTACATCAATATTTTGGAAGGGGTTATTCAAAGGGTTCAGAACAAATATGAACTTCAACACAACTTATCATCCTGAGTCTAATGGGAAAATAGAAAGGGTGAACCAAGTGATAGAGGATATGATAAGGATGTATGTGATGAAAAAAACATATAAATGGGAATATTATCGACACTTGGTAGAATTTTCCTACAACAATGGGTATCAAGCATCACTGAAGATGAGCCCATTTGAAACACTTTATGGCAGAAAGTGCAACACCCCAATAAGTTGGGACAACCCAGCTGATAGAGAAGTGGTTGGACCAGAGTTGAAGAGGAATGGAAGAGTAAATGCTAAAGATCAAACATAATTTGAAGGCTTCCCAAGATAGGTAGAAAAGCTACGCTGACAAGAATAGAACTCACAAGGAATTTAAAGTGGGTGATCATGTTTTCTTGAAGGTTAAAGCCAATAGAAGTTCCTTGAAGCTGGGAAACTATTCCAAGTTGACAGCCACATATTGTGGGTTGTTTGAAATCGCAAAGAGGATTGGTCTTGTAGCTTATATACTTTCATTTCCTACATCTATGTCTATACATAATGTATTTCATGTGTCATTCCTTAAGAAATATATACCTGATGCTAATGATGTTATTGATTGGAATGTGATTCAGGTGGAGAAAGAAAGCACTTTTCAAGTGCATCCGGTGTGCATATTGGACCGTAAAAGAAAGCAGCTCTGAAATCAATCTATAGGGCTTGTAAAGATCTAGTGAACCTGGTACAGTCCTAAGGATGCAACATGGGAGGAAGAAGACACTATGCAGGTAGAATACCCACATATTTTTGGAGATTTTGAAAATCTTGTTGATGTTGTGTAAATGAGTTGCACTGAGGAAAGTGATAAAATAAGGGGAGGGAATTGTAATATCCCAAGTCTGAGCCCCAGTTGTAATTATGAATGTAACATGTTTTGTAGGCCGTTGAGCCAAGTATTTATAAGCTGATAGTATTTTGTATTTATTAGGCCGAAGAGCCTAGATGTTAAAGTCCAGGAGCCTGTTTTGTACATTTAAATATTCATATTTTAATATAAAAACATCGTTGTGTGTATACCGACCATGAAGAAAGAGTTATGGGGAACTAAGATCTGCTCGGTTGGGCAAGGGAGGAGGCTATGAGTCTAGGAAAGAAGGGCTAAGCTTAAGATCCTAATAGAATAATATATTATTATTCTGAAATCTTTAAAAGAGGATATTAATTCATCCTAAGTTTTTTAGGGAGAGGAATGAGTTCCAACTGGGGAAGAATGTGCTCTTAGAGAGCCAAGTGTCATCCAAAACACATGAAGATTTATGTGGGAACTATCACCATTGTGGGGGTTCCCACTCACCATTCGGTCTCTCTCAAGATTCTACATTCAGACCATTCTCACCATTCTGGGGTTTCTCGCCATTCTGACCAGGTTGGCCATCCGTTAGCCATTTTTCACTTATGCACCCATGCAATGAGCAGTCATGTAGTGTGCCAGTACTCCATTGTTGAATACCTCAACCACCTTAACCTATGCAATAAGACTAAACTGAAATCTTAATAAACTTGTACCCTAGGGTTTCTTGCATATTGTCCTGTTAGTACTGTTTCCCCATGTCCAGTTTTTGTTGCTACCATCACCATGCCTGTGTGCTGAGGAGCGAGTGAAGAATAAGGTTGTCAAGCCCATGGATTGAAGAATAAGGTTGTCAAGCCTGTGAGTAGCTCTCTCTAGGTGAGAGGGTGTGATGAGGAAGTGAGTTCTCTTGGAGGGAGTCTAGTAGCAACTACAGAGCTCTGAGAATTCCTAATCTGGTCTGTTGTCGAAGCCCTAAAAAGGGAGGTGTAGCAGCCAATGGACTATGTGATAGTTAAGGTGTACACTCTTGGGGTGGGACATGCATGTGGGGAATGAGAGTCAGTGAGTTGTGGGCATAAGTGACTCCTTGGAGGAAATCCATCTTGTTGTACTGTGAAACTTCCTGTTGTCCCTACCTAGCCTATGAATCCCTTGCTTAGTGGAGTTTAGTCCTAGCTCGGGGGTGACCCATTGCTGAGAGTGATGAGAAGCTTGGTCTAAGGCTAGGAGGCTCATGGAAGGTATGCACATAGTTGGTGTACTCCAATTAAGAGATAAGTACCATTTCCATGTTTGGTTACATGTTGTGTATTTACATATGTTGTTGTATTTATGGGTTTTGTCTGTGATTACTGCATGTATGCTTTTACTGTTATTTCTGCATTATGTTGTGTGATAGAAGAATGTAAGTCATGTGTTAAATTTGTATGTGTTATTGTCTTTTCCTCAAGAATATGTGTATGAAAAGAATGTTTATGTTTGATTAAAATTGCATTATATATATATGTATATTAGAGTATAATAGTTTTCTGGAGTAGAATGGCCTGGCCTGGGTGGTTGGGGAGTGATGTTTCCCGAACTATTGGTGGTCAAGGATGTTAAAAATTAGTATAAGAGAAGTAAGGAAAATATATCGTTGATTAGGTAGCGTTACCCGGCAGGGCCTGGATGGTCGGGGACATCACAAATTGGTATCAGAGCAGTAAGGAAAATATACATTTGATTAGGTAGCATTACTAGACAAGGCTTGGATGGCCAGGGATGTCACACAATCCATGATGGATTTATTCTTGTCAGGATCAACTTCCACACCTTTCTCAAAAATAACATGGACTAAGTAATGGACTTGTGTCTGGAAAGAATCACACTTACTAGGCTTAGCATAGAGATGATGTTCTCTTAGTACTTGGATTACTAGCTTGATATGTTCTTCATTCTCTTCCCTATTCTTGGAATAGATCATGATATCATCAATGAAAACCAACACAAACCTATCTAAAAACTTTCTGAATACGTTATTCATTAAGAACATAAAAGTGGTTGGTGCATTGGTAAGCCCAAATGGCATCACCACAAATTCATAATGAACATATCTTGTCCTAAATGTTGTCTTGTGGGTGTATTCATCTTTAATTCGGACCTGATGGTATCCATAAATCAAGTCAATCTTGAAGAATATGGTAGCACCCCTTAATTGGTCAAAAAATTCATTTATCCTTGGCAAGGGATACTTATTCTTGATGGTCATCTTATTGAGTTGTCTATAATCTATGCACATTCTGAGTGTGACATCTTTTTTTTTCACAAACAAGTTTGGTGCTCCCCATGGAGACACATTAGGCTGAATGTAGCCTTTGTCCCAAATCTCCTTCAGCTATAGTTTGAGCTCAACTAGCTTTGGTGTACTCATTCTATAGGGTGTTTTATAAATTGGCAGTTCTCTTGGTACAATTTCTATGGAAAATTCAATATCCATTCTTGGAGTTAGACCTAGTACCTCTTCTGGGAATACATCTTTATATTCTCTTAATATGGGATAGTTCTCTGAGCTGGGTTTGTCATTCTCAACAGATTTTAGTACTTGTATTGCATACAAGGGACATCCCTTTTTGCAATACTTATTCACTTGGAGGGCTAATATTTGTCTCACTGAGACATGCTTTTGAGTCCTTTGTAGAGTTACTCTTCTTCCTTATTCATTTTAACACTCCAAATTTTTACTGTAACAATCTAGCTTGGTTTTGTGGGAAACCAACCATTCCATACCAATAAGCAGGTCATAAGATCCTATAGGAAGTATGTTTATGTTTTATTGGGTGGGAAACCCACTCATGAAAAATTGGCATGCTGGTATGACCTATGTTACTTTTCATTTGGTTCCAGTGGCTAGTTGTACCAACCATGATTTAACATGTTTAACTTGTTGCAATTTACATTTCTCAATAGTTTGAGGGGAAACATAACTCAAATTAGAACTAGGGTCAATTAAAATGGAAACAAGATGGTTGGCAATTGTACCTTCCATATCCACCACTACAGTTTGGTGGTCAACTTGTATATTATCCAAGGTTGCATAAATTTGTGGTAGGATCCTAGCCACATCATTGACTGTGGTAGCCTATTGGATGTTGTAGACCCTCCCAAGGTTATGTTTCCTATGCGGACAGTCCCTCAACAAATGTTCCTCTCCACAACCCCAACATTTCAAGGGTTCTCTCTTCATGTTATCATTCTTACTTGGAGCTTCTCTGAATGGTTTTTTTCCACTCTACGATGGAAAATTTTGTTGATACACACTTTTGGCAGGAAGGCTCATCCTAGAGCTCTTACCAGGGTTCTTAAATTTTGAGGGTTTAAACCCCTCCTTATTGAATCCTGGATTTTTTTTCTTCTTCCAGTCTTCATGGGGTTCTGTTTTAGTATTGAACTGCTCATAGAAATAACTTTTTTTTAGAATAGTATATTCTAATGTCTTTGGCTCATCAAACTCAATTTTTTCTGGGTAGGACTGAGGTAAGGCACTAATAAATTTTTGCATATTTATCTTTTCATCCTTTATGTAGGGAACATACCTCATCAACTTGAGAAGTTTTTTGATACACTCATCTATGGTGAGTTCTCCCATCTTGAGTTGATAGAACTCCTTGGTCTTTCCATCAACGTACTTTTCTGACAAGTACTGCTTCTTGAAGTTTTTCTCAAATTGTTTCCATGAAAATTCCTTCTCATGGACTCCTTTCACATTCCTAAGGTCCTCCCACCAAATGGAACATTTCCTATTCAGGTTGAAAATGGCTATCTGAGCCTTTAATTTTTTAGAGTAGTCATGGACTCTAAATTACTTCTTCAAACTGAGTAGCCAAACTTTTTCTTCTTCCCCCTTCTTAATCTCTCCATTGAAGGTGGGTGGTTTGGATTTCTTGAATTATTCAGGGTCACAACTCTTGGAATGTTTCCTCTTCTTTCCTCTCATCTAAGAATGGGAACTAGTTTTTCCACTAGAAGATTCCTTGGATTTGTCAGTGTCCTCGCCAAAGGAATATTCCATTGGATGTCTCTTGGCTCCATGTTGGGTCTTCTTTGAGGTTCTCCTTCTAGTGTGGCCACTTTCAAGACCATACTTATGTATCTCAAGTGGAATTGGAGTTTTCTTAGTATGATTCTTATCCACATGACTGGAAGCTAGACCATGTTTCAGTTTCCTTTGTATATATGATAGACTTTGCAGTAGGAATATGTTAATTTTTGTCTTCTTTTCTTGCTCCTTGATCAACCTTTCATTGTCATCCTTATGACTCTGTAATTATGCCATGACGCTTCTTATGTTTTTGACCAAATTTGGAGGGGTTTCCACCACCCTCCTTTCATTAGATTATTCCTCTCTATTGTGGGATCTCTCCCCCAACTCTTGATGTGTCACCATTCTTTACATTGTAGTTCTCCTATTTTTCACTGACTTCTTGAGTGATGATAATTTTTTTTCTGTTAGTTAATAATCTACCAATTCATGAACACCACATATCATTGCAAGGTGAAGTCAGTTATTTATTTGGAAACATTAGAAACCTATAGTGCAGACTTCCAAAACATATATCAATAGTAGAAGGGGGTAAGGTAGGGTGTTACCCCATAAGTTCTCTAATACTATATATATATATATATATATTATGCGACTCATGCATGAGACTAAGTAGGCCAAGTGTTGTTTCCATGCTCTGATACCAATTTGTAACATGCCGAACCCATAAATACCTTTTCTAGGGATTGGGCATCAACTTTTCACATTTTCTTATTGAGAAAAACCATCTTATTCTCCCTCTTCTAAGTTCACATCTACCATTACGCACTTAAACCAGCTAGTGGGGCCCTCCTTATGACCTCGGGCTGAAAATCGAGAGCTAAGAGTTTGTTTAGCAAAGGTTTCAGCACTTCAGAATTCCCAGGCTTCGGGAGTTCCAATGATGTTGTTGAATTTCCCATATCATCGAACAACGGAGGAAATCAATGGTCCACATCCTCTGCCGATATCCTATGGTTAAAAAGGGGCTCAACATATGACACAAAACTCTCCTTTTTCCTAATCCCCGAAGTCCTAAAATATCACCATGTGGACATAGCCCTTCAATGATCGGTGATCGACGTTTAGTGTTGAATGTCCTATGTTTCATTGTTTCAGCTATCGATGGTCATCGTTTTTCTGTCGACAGTCGATGACCAATGATCGTTGTTGGACCTTCCTATATCAAACTACACTCAAACCTTACGAATTCTCGCCATGTGGCTTGGGCCCTTCGATGATTTACGTCAAACGTTCATATATGGTACCACACCCTAAAGCTTCCGAACTCCAAAGTTATCCAAACTATTGGGGTCCCGACTATGTCACCAACCACATTGGTTAGGTGGGTATGAACCAATAGATGACACCTAGCGAGGGTCGAGTGGTGACACGTGTCCTCATCACGAGGGTGACATGTGTCCTCTTCACAGGGGTTACACATGTCATTATTTAATAATCATAAAGGGTATGTGAATCAACCAAATATGGGTGACACGTGGCACCTTGGTTGCGGGTCCACATCACTGGGGATGACGTCGGTGAGCTTCGTCATCCCCTGTCATATGATTGGTATTTACCCATGTGGATCCATAGATCCACAATCCTCGTTACTTTGCGGCTTTGATCTTCAACACTTATCGAATCCTCTCGACGTAAATTCCCCGAAGAGATAAGTATATGGACTCTTGGATTTGGCTCCACACATCCTCTTCCTATAAATGACCGAGATTTATTTTTACATTCGTGACTTCGATGGTTTTCACACCATGAAAACCCTTGGCCAAATTCCTCTGGGGCATGAAGTCTTTGGACCACGGGATCACTTTCCACGTAACCATTAATCCAACGGTCCTCACTACTTCGATAGTCTGGTATTTGAGAGTTTGACATGTATCTCCCAACTTTCCCTCTAGAATAGGCTGAATTCATCGCCACATGTACCTAGAATATACAACTATGATTTAATTCAACTTGCAGAGCTCTGGGGAAACTCACGTGTCCCTATATCGCCAAATACCCAGAATCTCAAATAATCATTGATCTATGGACATGTGTCCCTCCCTTTTCAATGGTTCATATTTACTCTGCAACTTTGGGATTCAGGAGTTTCAACACTAGACCACTCCTAATCTCCTGAAGTAGCATTTTGCCAAAGCGCTTAATGCCTCATTTCCTATGTCCGATATAAAGGTTGAGAGAGATCCATACTAGATCCCTAGATCAATGACTCTTGTCGATTCACAACTTTGGCCTTCGGCTACTTTCGAGGATTGTGGAGTCACAAGTCCTGAAGTCCCAAAGCCGAAAGAGATAGCTCCTTTCAGACTAGCGCAGGGTTCCTAGGCCCTGATCACATGGGTCTCTTGGAAAATATTATGGGATAAGTGCAAATCCTTTTTGCAGCAAAGGTTTTAATGGCATGGGCACGAGCCCTTTGTCAGATGGGTGAATAGTCTAAGGGAAAAATTCCTTCTCCCACCGAATTGAACTTCACATTCCCACTAAGGTAAAATTCAAAGGTTTTGTAGGACTTAGATGTTTCCAGTCAATCCTACCCCATCTCTCATACAGATTCGCATCTCATAACTATCTAGTAGAAAAACTGAGATAAATTGAAAGCCATGAAGTATAACAGTTTATAGAAGAAAAAGAGCCTATCTAATAACTGTTCAAATACTACAAGACTGAATCATAAACACAAACATTTCATCATCACATCCAATATAATACACAAAGGATGAAAATACTTATCAAAACTTGAAAATGTTAAGCAACTACTGAAAGGGGTTCCTGTTTCCTCCCAAGCATAGGCACAGTCACTCCTAATGGATTTACCACTCGCCACCCCTGAGCTAGACCATGATGATTTGAGAAATATTCTTTCTCTTTGCTCCACAATAGTCAGGGATGCTCCACAACAGTCAGGGATGAAGGTTACTCTCCTCCTCCCACAGGAACTGAGTGTCTAGGTTTCTCTACTCCAAGAAAGGAGGTTTGCATGAGTACTTCCTGAGTCACTCGTTAGCCTGATTTACCATCGTGTAGCCAAACCCTTCCCATGGATTCTTACATCCATATCGAGCTTACTGCTCAAATTTTTCTTCTCAACTCCAGAATCGAAGTATGCTTTTTTTCTCGTCTCAGGAGAGTGTTTTCTCTACTTTTCTATCTCGCCCATTTGTTTATGTCCCCGAATTACCTCATTTATTATCTTCCTTAGCAAGGTTGCATGGGTATGAATCCCAATTCATGTTCATGCATGGAAGTTTTATAGATGGGTACCCTACCCCATCTCCTCGTTAACTCTTGAGAATGGCCTCCCAACTACCATCTTGACTGGTAATTCATTTATGGGTCAGAGGACTGCTGAGAAATTACACCCAGTAGGTACTGGTCTGGTGAGGGTCATCTCAATCATTCTTGGTTTCCCCTCACCATCTCTCTCATATCATCCATGGTATATCTTGGCAAACTTTCCCCCTTTCAGCAGTTGTGAAACACATATTCAAATTATATTAATAAAATAAATTCATACATTGACCCTATTATACAAGGGTTCATCAAATCAAACTTTCACACATATTTAATTGGCCATATTGTCTTGGCCAGTTATAGTTATATTTACAAGATGGGGGAAATAGGGGTATTACAAAGGTACTTGAAGCAGGCTGATATATCAGGTCAAACTCTGAAGGGGAAGATCAGAAAGGTAGTACAACCCCCTCCTAAGTTCAATGCTTCCCAAAAAAAGTAGTTTATGTGCGATGCACAAAAGGCTATTGAACAAGAAAGAGTGCACGAAGAGTTGCAACATGAAACAAAAATATCACTCAATGAGTCATTGATTCATGAAGAAGTGTAATGGGTGACACAAAGGTTGTTGAAGGAGGTCCAGATCTCAGAATAAGTGAAGAGGGAGACACAGAGGTCACTAGAAAAGGTTCATGCACAAAGAAATATCCTTGGAGGAAGCTCACATGCACGAAGAAATATAGTGTGTGATGCAACACTCATTGGAAGAAGCTCACAGATAGGATGAGTTGTGACACACTAAGCAGAGAGAAATTGAAGAACATCATCTTGAGGAGTTACAACATGGAGCGTGCAAAATACTTACACAACTTGGGTGACAAGGAAGAACCTAAATATCAAATAAGTACTTTTTTGCATTATTGTTTGTGATTGCTGAATAATCCAGATGATGCAAGTAGGTTGACATGACAGTGAGATACCTGTATGAGGGAATAAGGAGGGGAGGAAACTGTATCATCCCCTCTGCCAGAAAGACATCTATGTCAAGTCAGTAATAAAAAGTGCATGGGGTACACATTCAAGATAAAATCAGAACTTTTTGGCTATGAAATGGATTGCATTATGTTATATTTGGGTTCTGACATGAATATTCAACCAAATAAGTCTTAGGAGGTGATGTGTAAACCATAATTGTTCTGGTCACCTATCCAACTACTGATGGAAAAAAATACCATATCTACCCCATAGGCCGATTGGAACAAGTGGACGTAAATATATAAGGGGTAAAGACAAAGGTTTATTTTAAAGTCATAGAGGTTATGAATGAATTTGACCCATACCTTGCACTACTGGGCATTGACTAGGCCTTCAAAAATAATGCAATGCTAAATTTGAAGAATAGGCATATGTCATTTTAAAATGCTACCCTATGTGTGGTCGCACCTCTAGATCCATATGAGAGAGACAAATACAATGAGAAAATGGATGAGGATGTGTGAAGCTCGGCTATTGAAAAAATCTATAATATCATAAGGAGCAGGGAGGATTGCATCAACCATATTGCAAATGAATAATTAAGATATGCAAGTGTTAAGTATTACGACACAGATTCTAAGGATGCCATGGGAAGGTGGTAGCAAAAGTTGTATGAGCTCACAAAAAGGAGGTGCATGCATATCTATGTATAAGTACATGAGAAATAATTTGGATCCTATCAGTATGATGGCTTGGAATCAGTGGACACATTTATTGCATGAATACAACACATTCTTGAACATCACATGGCTCATTCACTTGACATAGTGCTCGTAGGAATTCTTGTGTGATAGTGGGTTGTGCATCAGGAACTTTATCATGGATGGGAATTTGTTGAGGCATATATGCGGAAAAGGTTCATACTTGATATAGATATTTGTCACTACACGTGTTCTTGTCAATGACAGTGGATAGATACACATCAGTAGAAGACGCTCCACAAACACTTAAACAGTCCACAGGAGCTCTCAAAAATAATTTTTTCCTCACAGAACTTGGGCCTTCCATGAAACATACCAATGACTCGCATGTGGGAGAAATGGATTGTTGGAAATTTTATTTTCATTGATTGCAACCCTAGAAGAATTATAGAAGACCCAGAAACCCATAGAAGTAATGGGTGATGTCAACCCTAGAAGAATCCTAGAAGCCTCTAGAAGTGATGGGTGTATTTGAAGAATTCTCCAAAGTGGTCCAATTATGGTGTATATTTAAGCATGTCCTGATGGTAAGATGTTTTGAGGAAGTCTACAAGAATACCCATAGGCGTGTTCAAGAAGCCCAAAGTTATTTGAGGAAAAAGAAGATGAAGGGCATTGCAAATTCATGCAAAACCCTCATATATGGATAGTATCTGTCATGTTGTTTCCAACGGTAGTTGGTATGCCACATGGTTCCTAACGGTTGAGAAGTTATGACCTCTTAAATTTGAAGCCCCAAAGTATGGTCAAGAATCCCCAGATATAAGGATGAGAAGTTACAAGTCGGCCACAAAATTAATTAAAGGAGAAATATTATTGCAAACAAGAAGTTACAGGTCATCCCTAAAGTCAAATAAAGGAGGTATTTCGAAAATTATAAATACACATCAAGAACCTTTCCTTTGATTATCCAAGTGTTGGCTATCGGAAGTCACCCCTATATTGCTAGCAGGAGCAGAGCCCGACGCCCATCAGATTAATGTCACGATTTCTTTAAAGGGTGATCAAATGGAGAAAGACTCAAAACAACACAATCTCAACTCGGAAACTAGACCAGGCATGCATGAATGAGTGAGGTCTTGATAAACTTCAAACAATGAGTCGTAGTAAAGGGTGAGCAGGTGGAAGACTTATGTGAGAAGGGTGTAAAGGTCTATAATAAACATCAGGTTCATCACAGACTGGAGAAGAATGTATTCAAACACAAAACCCTTTTACATTCAAACATAGAGAACCAAAGAGTACATAAATTCCACGACAAATCCTTTATCATAACACAAATGCAGCAATCCACACGAATCATTCGATTGTGAACACTCCGGCATAAGATGAAACAGAGATGTAAAAAGAAGAACTATTTGTCATAAACCAAGAAGTCTCAAACAGAGAGGCATAACCAGGAAACTAGAGTATTTGCTTAAACTTTACAGTCAGGAGCTTAGCTCTACCATCGATAGATACAAAAATGGCAAAAATGCCTACATATACTCAAAACTACAACAACAGCGGAACCAAGAAAATGCATTGAAAACTTTGCGTCTGCATGGCTTCTGACACTCTACAGCCGCTATCTTTGAATAACCGTGCAACTTATGGCAGACGCGATCGATATTCTAACAGTTACATCGGCGAATCTACGTGCCTTTAATTCATTTTAGGACGTCCCCATAATGGCGAAGACGATGTTTAACCACCACCAACCACTTCAATAACTGCTTCTTGGGATCGGGAATGGCCTAGCCAACTCAACACTTCGGGATATGGATGACTTCTCGTGCTGCCGCCTGGAATAACTGACGGGTTCGTAGGACGGGTGTGGAGACCAGCGCGGGAAGTGAGGTATAGCTATGGACTGACGGGGCTTTAACTGTAAGGATAAAGGAAAGGATGATGAGAGGTGAGAGAGGTGGCGGGGGAATTGACATGAGTCATTAGGGATATATGTAGAGACAGCGGGTGAATGGACGAGGCAAGTTTAATATGGTGAAAGGCTGATATGCGGCAAATGATAAATGGATGATGAGATGAGGGAAAGGCCATCTGGAGGTGTGAGAGAGAGGTGGACGGTGAAACATGGCGGCAAAGGAAAGGCAGGCAGAAAGATGACATGGCAGGAGGTGTGCCCATGCGGACTAAAGACAAGGCAACTGAGAAGGTCGGGGCCGTGCCTGAGCTATTGATCTGGGCTCCTCAATCGTGGCCGTCGGAAACTGCATCCATGATTCCGGACCCCCCCTCCGCTTAA
>JASDQU010010687.1:137161-151618 GCA_032191745.1 Picea mariana
TTGATAGATAGATCTATTTTCAAGCTAACATCAATAGAATAGGAAGCGGTCGTATTTTGTTTGTCTACAGGACTCAGTGAGGAGCGAGAGTTCGAAGCTCGATTTGGAGTGTGCAGGGACAGACATCAATAAAAAGGTACTGTTGTTCTCCTTCCTTCTCATGTGCTAGTTTGTATGGATTCGAAAGGAAGTCAGTTTCCATGTTAAGCACTTTCTGTCTTAGAGTAGGGTCTAGCTCTTTGAGGCAATCTACCTATCCGTAGGGAGATTTTCCTACAAATCGAAACTAGCGACTCCACTGGGGAGTCCTCGAATAAAAAATTCTTGTTTTGGTTTCTCCTCATAGACCTTGTTTTACCCCTTGATCATTTCAGACCTGGTTCACTCCTCTTTTGATTGGTTTCATGAGCTGATTGGCTCCCTACCCCATCACACCCAGCCTAATTGTCGAAATTGAACTGCAATTTTTGGAATTTTTGACATTTTTGGGAGTTTTTGAACCTGGCACCCCTGTCTCTATGTTAACAGAGCGCCAACACTCCCTAATAGCCTTACACATAGCACTACAATGCTCCTTGCCTTTGGAAACAGAGCGCCAACCCTCCTTTGGCCAATAAACCTTCCAGAATTTTTTTTTCAGGGTTTTTCCTCCGTGTCTCTCTTGCTGGGTAACCTTGTGAGTCAATCCTTCTTCTTTCCAAATTTGACATCTGTCTTTTTATTGAAGAACAAACATATTTATATTTGGATTTTGTAGCCTTCTTCACTATTGCTGTCGAGTTTTTTTGCCATTTGGAGTTTGAAACCCATGCATTGTCTTTCTCTCCTTGTCGACTGAACGAAAAACGCTGGTGAAGGTCATCAAAGGTCTACATATCTTTTCATTTGGTTTTAGTTAAGATCATTGTTCTTTGACTTTTTCTTTTGGTGTGAAGTTTGATTTATCTTTGATTGTTTCTTTTCTTTCACTTCTTGTTTTGATCACAACGAGAGGGTGTATTGTTTGTATGATTCTTGCTTGTGTTGGTCTGGTTTTCATTCATCCAAGAAAATAATTAGCAAGATGAGTATTGTGTTGAATTAATCATTATTCATATGCAAACAATAAAAAGAATCTTCATGATTGATTGTGCATAATTAGAAGGTATCTCAAAAGTTTTAGCATCACATCAGGATTTGATTGAGGAAATTTTGTTTGAGGACATTCCTTATTTGTGCTTGTTAGTGAAAAGAACTCTCTCTCTCCCTTAGATAGATGTTCATCGAAAAGAAATGACTACTTATCATCTTTGATGCATTTTTGGGATTGAGTCATAATTCCATTCGTTTCACTTCCATGCACCCCTTTTGAGTAAAGAACAACTCTAAAATGAATGCTAATTAAAAATTATTTAGAACTTTTTCTTTTCTAGGATCCTCCACCAACAGTAGATTAGGCTTAGTACTTTGGATTAGGCTGTGAGCATGACTCTCCAAAGTTCCCAAAACAAACATTAGCATCCTGAGTTAGGGAGAGTCAAATCCAATTATTGTATAAGTCTGCCTAGGATCCCCCTCTAACACAGGGGTTACGCACGAGGTCGCATTTGGGTAAGCTATGGGGACTAACCCTCCATGGTTTAACTGATTGTGGTGGTCACATCATATTATGGGGATCGCTTAAAGGTAAATCCACAATTACTGCGTGGAAGCCTTTTAGTGGATTTCGGGCTCGATACCCTACCCGTACATTCGGATCGGACTGTCAACTGTTCCCGCCCAGGGGCTGACTACGAATTGGTAACTTTAGTGGCCATAATCTTTAGGGTCTTACACAAGCTGACAGTGACGGGAAGTCTCACTATACCTAGAGCAGACATTGGTCAAACTCACTCGGGATCCTTGGAGGGTAAATCCACAATTACTACGTGGAAGCTTGCACCAAGGCGTAAGTCCATTAAGCAGGTTGCCATTGTAATTGTTCCACCCTATCCCTGCCCCTTCTTGACTTGGTCACACGACGTTGGATTTCATCACCAACTAGTACGGTCATCAAGAGAAGGTCCTGTTTTCTTGGTTGTGATTCTTAGATTTTATTAGCGTATGTTGTTTCTTCTCGGTAGTTGTCTATAGATCTTTTTCGTCGACTCTTTTTTGCCAACATCAAACCTCCATGCCGTTCGTGGAGGCTATAAGGAATTCCTTCAGAAAATATGGAAGGAAACACCCATTTACCCCCTCATTCTACGGAGGAATCTCCTCAACAGAGCGAGGTTCAAAACACTACAACTTCCCAGGAATAAGTTCCCACTCGTTTAGAGAATTTTTGAATTGTTTCAGAATCTTCGGAAGCTTTTCGCATTCCAGAGGGATATGAACGATGTGTCCTCCAACTGAATTCTGTTGGTGAATTTGTCGTCATCAATCCTTCTGACATCCTGGCTGGGTCTCATCAAAACCCTTTATTTGATGACCCTTTTTGGACCGCAAACATTGTTCGAAGTCCACCACACCTGGTGTGAGATCTTTATGGAACTGGGGAAGGTGTCGATGCGCCTATATCCTACACCGTACCCCTAAACCATTTTATCGGTACCACCACTTTTACAACCACATCGCCCGTTGGTCCGAACATACCGTCCGTTGGCCCAAGGTCTAATCTTCCCCTCCAGACGGCCCATTCTACAATGGTCTTGCACATTCCGACTATTCCCGCCGGTAACACGGTGGTTAATCAAGCTGGGATTGGCACACCTGTAATGCCAAGACCTACATCATCACTCTCTTTTGGGTTCAGAGCACTGAATACTCCCACTACCACTACTACCCAAACCACTACTACCCAAGTTATGCTAGGAAGTTCCATACCTATCCAACAACCCAGAGGGACCATTCATGGTGGCCCTAATCCACTCGACGACATCGGTCGGTCATTTACGTCTGGTTCTCAAATTCCAGGAACTCTACCTCAAGCTGGGAGGATTCCTCTCACTGGAGGATAAATTCCATTCGAGGGGCACCCTCATGCTGGGGGGAAGACTCAATCTGGAGTCTACCATCAACCATATGGAAAAAATGTGTCCGCCGCACCCAATCCGTAGAATGTTCCTTTTCCAGGAAACCCACAGTTTTCGACAGGACAAAATTCTCAGACGCCGCAACAACCTCCTCATGGACAAATGCCAAACCCAACCTATAACCTGCAAAACCCATCCGGTTATCCTCCGCTCACACATGCTCCTCAAAACACCTCGAATCCTATGTACTTTGGTCAAAACCAACCTCATACAAGAGGGCCCACTAGTTACAATTATCCACATAACCTAGTGATTGGTCCCATTGGTGTCCCCATGCCACACTAGCATTACCCACAGATTAACCGACAACTACCTTTTCTAGCTACCCTAGACCTTCCAGACTTGTCTTGGTTAATGAATGATCCTATTTATCATTCTCCGATTTGGCCAGCTATTCCAGCTAAACTTCCTTCCGATATCCCAAAATTTGACGAAAAGTCTAGAGAAGACCCAAACAACCACGTGATGACTTTCCATTTGTGGTGTTCATCCAACTCCCTCATGGACGATTCTATATGTTTACGTCTTTTCCAACGAACGCTTACGGGTTCCACGACGAAATGGTATATTGAATTACCACACACATCTTTTCACGATTTCAACTCTCTCACCATGTCTTTCCTCACGCACTTCCAACTACCTATTCGATACGAGACGGGTACTAAACTATTAACCTCCCTTCATCAGACAATGTACGTACATATCTCCGATCATATCCATGAATGGAGACGATGACGAAGGGTAATCAAAGCGGTCATTTCTAACCAATTGTTAGCAGAAGGGTTCACTAAATCATTGCTACCCCAGATTGCTCGTGATGTTGCTATGGGTGGCGTAGTCATCGAGGAAGAAGCCATTGCCCGAGCTCAGTACTTAGACTTAGTCTATTCAAAATCCGGTACTTTGTATGAGTTGATATTGAATGCTACCCGTGCCACTAACGATCCATCCAAACCATCGTCTGCTTCCTACGTGGATGGAGTTATTGGCTCCGTCAAAACCCAATCTACTACCCAGTCAGCTAGAACGATTCAGTGGCCCACTTCGACAGCTGCTCCCAGCCCGACTGCACCCTCTTCTACCCCCCTTCAAACTCAGGTCTCTGATGTGAATGCGGTCTAATCAACCCCTTCACAATGACCTGGGGGAAAGAAGAAAGCGAGAAACAAACCAAAGAAAAACAATAACAACAAACAACCAAAAAATCAACCGCAAACCCCTGCTACCGGAAAACAACCACAGCAAAAACCGAAATTCCCATGTCTCATTTGTGGTGATGATCACTACACTCGAGACTGCCCACATCGCGATGAAGTGGCCAAGATTTTTAAGGGAAATTCACAACCCTCTATGCTTACTCAGCCTTTTCCACAGCGACAATCTTTGGTTGCTCAAACCCCCACTGCTGGGGGCAGTTCCAACCCACCCCATGATGAGGCCTTGACAAGTGCCCACATTTACATGTTCAACGGGGTTAACCTGACAAACCGAAGACTACTAATGGTTCCACATTGGAGCCGTTACCCTCTTTCGTTAATCCTCCATCTGTTAGTACTCCATCTGGGCCACTTTAGATTGAGAAACCTTCATTTGAATCTATCTTACGCCCTCCTAAGAGAACCATCCGGAAGTCTACCTTTAATCCTAATTCATGGGCTGCCCAAAACTACAACATTGTAGAAGATTTGGCCCAAGCACTATGTGCTATGTCCACCTTGGAAGTTCTACAACACTGTCCCAGTCAACGTAGAATGCTCTTAGCCGCTATCGATGCTTTTGATCATGAGTCATCAAATAATCTCACGTTTAATCTGGATGATCATCAACCACGACTCTCCCACCAGCTGGCTTTCCAAATTGATGTTGTTGTTCACAATCAACAAAACCATCAAACTATCCTAGATGAGGGAGCCTCTACTTGTGTCATGCCCTTAGCTTGTTGGAAGGGCTTAAAATTGCCTGCCCTTAACAAATCCGCTATGATGTTATGCGCTTTCGATGGATGAGTTTTTCATCCTCACGGATTATTACAATCCTTAGCCGTTCAGTTGGGCGGAAAAAATGTTACCATTGATGTCGAGGTGGTCGATGCCCCCCTCGATTACAACCTATTACTCGAAAGAAGTTGGTTCTATGCTATGACTGCAGTCACCTCGTCGGTGTTTTGATGTGTACAATTCTCCCATCAAGGCAAAATTGTCACCATCGACCAACTTGATTTCTGTACACTCGACGCTCGCATCCCTGCTACCAACAACATTCCCTTACTGGGAGACCACCCAGTTACGTATGAAAGCGTTGGTTTTGGCTTACTGAAATATTCTAGCCTCATGGGTACTTTCCCTACACCACTTCCACCTACCGTGCATCATATTGCCGCCGTCAATATGCTCTCAACTATGCCTTATCAATCCTTGGAATCATCTGACCCTTGGGTTGTACCTAGTCCTCTGGAATTCGATGTGCTCAGTGACACTATGCCACTTAGCCCAGCCGAGGCCACATACGTAGCTATTCAATCTGCCTCTCCCTCTTCAGAAAATCCACATTTATTGACAGCGGATGCATACTTGGTGCCCTCATGGTTGGATTCCCTTTCGTCCGTCGTTGATTACATTTCCCAGATTTTTCCTTCTGACGAATCTATTATGGAAATGCTTAGCATTGACGATCTACCTTGGGATGATAACCATCATCGATCCTCTTTTCTTCTGCTTTTGGAAGAAATTCATCAAGACATATGCTCTGTCTTCCCTCCCTATGTTACCAATGCTCCGCAATATTCGATCCTCACACAAGATACTCTCTCTGAGGGGAACATGGGAAACATCTCTACTACGATCGTTATTGATATTTCGATCAAAGAAGGTTTCGTGGAAAACATTCACCTTGGTGCTAATTGCACACCCAAAGAAGTGGTCTCGTACACCGCTTTGTTTAAGGAATTTCGTGATGTCTTCGCATGGAGCTACGAGGAAATGCCAGGGATCGACCCTTCCATCGTCGTACACGAAATGAAAACCTACCCTGACGCGAAACCTATTCGACAAAAGCTTCACCTGGTTCATCCCAACAAAATTGCAATTATAAAGGTAGAAGTTGAAAAACTTCTCAAATCTGGCTTTATCTACCCCGTCCCTTTAACCGAATGGGCCTCCAACCTTGTTTCGGTTGCCAAAAAACAAGGGACCATCCATGTTTGTGTTGACTATCAAGATCTCAACAAAGCTTGTCCTAAGGACAACTACCCTACGCCCTTCATCGACCAAATCATCGATAATTGCGCAGGGAGCGTAATCTTCTCTTTCATGGATGAATTTTCTGGGTATAACCAGATTGAAATCTTACCTGCTGATCAACATAAGACAGCCTTTATTTTCCCATGGGGAACTTTCGCCTATCGCAAGTTACCATTTGGCCTAAAAAATGCTGGTGCCACTTTCCAGCAGGCCATGTCGTACACTTTCCACGATATCAAGCATATCGCGGAGCCTTATCTCAATGATTTACCTGCCCATTCATCCAATTGATACGATCACATCAATCACTTGCGGGCAATTTTTCTTCGATGTTGGTTCTATCGTATTCGCTTGAACCCACACAAGTGCATTTTCGCTGTCGAATCTGGTCGACTCCTAGGTTTCATTGTCTCTAAAGATGGGATCCGGGTGGACCCCTTAAATATAAAGGCCATTATAGCCTTACCCCCACCCACCAACTTAACCCAACTCCAAAGTTTGCAAGGCAAGGCAAACTTCCTTCGTCGTTTCATCTGCAACTATGCCGAAATAACTAAAGGATTTATGCGGTTACTGCAGAAAAACACCCCTTTTATCTGGGATGACACTGCCCAACGGTGCTTCGATGCTCTCAAGCATGCCTTGACCCACAATCCCTTGTTACACCCTACGGAGTATATAAGGGACTCTATCCTTTACTTGGCCACCTCCGCTTCCACTATTGCGATGGTGTTAGTTCAGGAGGGCCCCAATGACGAAGAACATGTGATTTACTACCTGAGCAAAAGTCTATCTGGACCCGAGCTCCGATATTCACATGTCGAGAAACTGGCTCTGACAGCCGTCATCGCTATCCAAAGATTCCACCACTACATCTTATTACACACCACCATGGTAATCGCAGACTCCAACCCCATGTACCACGTCTTGACACGTCAAGTACTTGGGGGAAAATATTCAAAATGGATCGTTATTCTTCAAGAATTTGATCTTGAGTTTACGAAGGCCAAAGCCAAAAAATCCCTGGTGTTTGCAGAGCTTATCTGTGCTCTCCCTCGTGCCAATGAAAACATTGAACCTAGATATTCTCTCCCCGATGAATCTCTCTTCCTCATCATCACCTCCGATCCTTAGTACGGAGACATTCTCCTCTACCTTCAAACCCAGCGTTTTCAGCCCAACATTTCTCGCGAAGAGCGTCGACGTATTTGTCACCACTCTCGTCGTTATCTCATCATCGGTGACACCTTGTATAGCCACGATATCGACACCATCCTTCGACGATGTCTGATTCACGAGGAGGCTGAACGCGTTTTGAACGATTGTCACCTTGGTGCCTGTGGCGGTCACTTCTTTGGGATGGCCACAACCCAAAAAATCCTACGTGCCGGCTACTTTTGGCCGTCAATTTTCAAAGATTGCATCGAGGCCATCAAAAAATGCCCACCCTGCCAAGTATTTAATAAGAAGGCACACACCCACCCTACTGCGCTGCACCCCATTATCGCCATCGACCCCTTTTCCAAGTGGGGTATTGATTTCAGGCAGTGTAAGCCTACCTCAGCTGGGGGGCACGGTTACATCATCATCGTCGTCGACTACTTCACCAAATGGGCTGAGGCTATGCCTACCTTCCTGAATGATGGTCGTACTGCAGCTCTGTTCCTTTTCAACCATATCATAACTTGTTTTGGTGTACCACATGCCATTGTCACTGATCATGGTGCACACTTCAAGAACCAGATGATGAGCGAGTTACATGTCAAATTGGGTTTTCGCCATGAAAACTCATCCCCTTACTACCCACAGGCCAACGGACAAGTTGAAGCCATCAACAAAGTCCTAAAAACCATGATCTAATGCATGGTAGGGGAAAACAAAACATCGTGGCATTTACAACTTTTCTCTTCTCTCTGGGCTTATCGCACCTCTATGAAAACTTCAACTGGATTCACTCCTTTCCAGTTGGTATATGGCATTGAAGCCATCCTACCAATCGAGTGTGAGATTCCATCACTCAAACTGAAAGTAGAACTCCTACCCCATACTTCTGCTGAAGAAGAACGATTCTTGTATCTATCCAAATTGGATGAAACACGTCATGATGTTGCTCTCGCTAATGAGACACATCAGAAATGAATTAAGAGTCAATACGACAAATCCGTCCACCCTCGAAATTTTGCATAAGGAGACTTAGTCCTCGTTTACGACCAAGCTCATGACAAACTGGGGACAGGAAAGTTAGAACCTCTGTGGCACAGTCCTTACATCGTGAAGTGTGTCCTACATAGAGGTGCCTACGAATTAGTTGATCATGATGGAATTTCCCTGGGAGAGCCCTGAAACGGGCTTTAACTTAAAAAGTACTATGCCTAGATCACCTAGCATCTGTACTTTATACATTATTGTATTTTAGTTTGGTGTGTCTATTTCTTTCACGTACTCGAGTCTTTACTGTTTCCACTCATGACTGTGCTTGTGTTTTCATGCGCATATGACATCTTCCGTCCCTATCTTTTTTGGGTTCACAGATGGCGCTAGCCGACATACCCAGAACATTGCTTTGGAAGCATGGGTTATTTACCAATTTGACGAGGTGGTGAGTTCAAGAGGGATCTGCTTAGGACTAGCAACCAACAACATGGCAAAATATCATGCTGTCATCAGACTATTGACCCAAGCCTCCTCCCTAGGCATCTCTCGTATCATTGTGTACTTAGACTCCCAACTCGTGGTTTATCAACTCAACCGTATCTACGCTATCCGTAGTCCTATCCTACTACGTCTCCACTTACAAGTTCACCGCCTTGAACGAATGTTCGATTACATTGAATATAGACACATTCCAAGAGAACTTAATAGCATTTCGGATTCGTTAGAAAATTACATCATGGATCGGTATCTTGCCCACATATAAGATTTAAGGAAAGCAAAATTGTACATTACATGTAAATTAAAACACATCACAGACATCATCATGTACAAATCATTGGCACTGTAAAAACACGAAACTGTATGTATATATATATATATATATATGGTGTGACTGAAATGTTTGGATTACATCAAAAAGCATGTAGAAGAGAAAAATGTCAGGTCTCTAAACCCCTACAACATTGCCTGACAAGGCATACAAAAATGATCACCAGAGAGACTCTAATCTCCCTGCGCTACATTGTGCTGTGAGTAACACATCACCGTGCACACTACGTGCCTCAACAGAGAATTGATATTCTCTGGTACTCCCATAGTGTGCCTTTGCAGATGTAAAGGCACTTCTCCCCTCCATAGAGGAGGAATGCCCATCGTAAGGCCTTGGAGGTTTCTTTCAACCTCCCGAAGACCTATCACTGGTACTACTGGATCCGCTGCAACTAGGACACCCTCACGATGTCCTGGTATTGGTATATCAGCCGGGCGCACTGCTCCCTTGTCTGCATGTTGAAAACAATACATCTGTTAAAACTCTTCCACATACCCAAAAAAATATATATACATCAAAAAATTCAAAAAAAAAAACTAGACAAGGTATGGATCAATGTCTTACCTGACATATCCCAGTCTTCCCCCATGGGTAAAATCAAATCCATAATCCCGCGGAAATCTACCTCAGCATATGGGAAGTCCTCTATCCAGAGATACTGTCGTCTCAGCCAGGCAAAGAAATCGCCAGTGAAACAGAACTCTGACTCCACTACTAGCCTCAGAGATAGACTGGTCCACCTCTCCATCCTCGGTTCATCCACTGGTCACACCACCAATGCTATCTGAGGCTGCATCTAGGGGATGCGCTCTAGAAAAAATGAGACCAAAAATGAGCCATAACCAAACTGCTTTTGTCCTGTCCTGCACCGTGAAATCTGTTCCTTCACATTTCGAAGGAACCCTGCACTCCAGTTGAACAGTGTTGGTTCCAAGCACTGAACACCATAAGCCACCTACAATATTGATGCTAGATGCACGCTAGTACTGTCCATCATGCTCGTGATGGAAAACAGTATAGACTGGAGGGGTATCTCTCGAATGTCCTTGATAGGGATTCTACCCCCTACCAGCCTTGCTCCTGGGATACAGTGGCGTGCCAGATACACGTCCACTTGTTCAGGTAGCGCCCTCTACCCAGAGAAAGATATGGGGACCCCTCTTTTCAAGAGGCCAGTTAAAAAATACACGTCTTCTAACTCAATGGTTAAAAGCTGTGTGCTAATCCGAAATCCTTGCTCTGCAACATCCCATAGGCCGATCATATACTCAAGCAATAAAATATCTTTCTTCATTTTTTCCAACTTGAAGAATTTGAGCAAGCCATAAGCTCACAATGCGGCCCGTGTCCAGGGACTCCGCAAGGCAGCTAAGTCATCCATCTCATTTTCTCTTTCTTTCCACTCGATCATGGTCGTCGGAGTTACCTACAAAACAAAAAAATCATGAAATTCATTATTTCCATGTTTTGGCAATTTCAACAATTTTCAAAAGCAATTTAAAACATGAAATAAGATGCCCACATCATTTAAAAGTGACCACACTCTTTTATAACCACCATTCCCTCTCTTAACCATTTAACATCCATCATATAACAATGAAAATGTTTCAAATGCAAACAGTTTCTTTATGGTTGCATGGGCATACGTGGGGGTTTTGTCACGGATTCCTTGCCAAAAACAACCTATCTAATTGACTATTGAGGTGTTGGCATCTCAACCATCCTTTTCTAGAAATGTTTTGCAAAAATAATCCCATTTTTCCATCGATTTTCAAAGAGGCTGATTTGGTTCTGTTTAGGGAAACTTAGGGCTTCATATTTTAAAATAAATGATGCTATGAAAATGAATACTAAACCATGTAATTGAAATAAGAAGAGATGGGGATCTACCTGGTTCGAACAGCAAGCGAAATGGTCAACCGTAGCTCCAGCAGCAAACAAAACAAGATCCACTTCAAAATGAGAATCTCCACTACTCCAAAATCCTTGTGCAAAATGAAATGGTAAATGAAATTTTCAATGTATTGTTATTTATAAATTTTCATTTTTCATAAGGTATGGTCATTTATGGGTTTCTCTAACAATATGCTGGCTTCACTAAACCCTGGTTTGTATTTTTGGCATCGCAGGCTTCCTGGTAGTCCTGATGGATTATTCACCTTGTCGCACTTGTGAGCATAGTCTTAGTTTGTTCTCGAGCTCGATAATATGAGAACGTAACCGGGTAAACTTTTATCTCTTTTTCAGACCTGTACGGATACACAAACACACAAAAAGGGAACCCCCCTGGAGTCTACTTTAAACCCTTTTCAGACTCTCTAAATATGAAAACATTGTCGAGTGACCTTGCTTCCTTTCACACTCGTTAAAAGGTCAGAAAGGGCATCTTTCGAGCGATAGTTTACCCCTTTTTCGGTATTGTTAGACTACTGTACGAAAAAGGAACTGAGAGAGTTCTCTTTTGAGTGTTTTTCCAAACTCTATAATCCAAAAAAACCTTTGAGTTTTCTGTCATTGGACTCGTTAAAACACACATCGGCAGGCCCATATGGGGCCAATCCCTTACTTCTTCCAATTCGTTAAACAAAGGAAGAGGAACTTACCGAAGGTGAGTTATATCAAGCATGTGTTATCCTCCTCGAGCTCATTAAATCAAAAAGAGGTACTCGTCTATCTAGATGGGGGAAAAAATTGAAAGGAGAAAGCCAAGTAGTCTCTTGAGAACATTGTCCAGCAATTCTTAGAGTCGCCCTTGAACACGGCACTTTTTCATATGCATACATCATAATCTACTGAACCTCTGCACTGAGCCAATCCTTCGAGTTCCTTTCACTCCTTTGGGTCACCTGACGCAAGTCACAGTATCCACTGCATCATCAAGTTTTGGTCCATGTCATGTTTCTGTTGTTGTGCCTCAGTGTTCAAGGGAAGTATCCACCTCTAGAGTCAGCCATCCCAAATATCTTACCTCAAAACCCGTGCCAGTGCATGTTATTTTGGTCTACCAATCACATCTCTATATTCATTTCGTGTCATTGATGGGGGATACATCAAGGCCCTCCCTCGACGAGTCTATTCCTGTTGACTTCAACACATTATCCGGGAATCAGACTTAGAAACCAGTTGGTACTTTGGGACCTGCATGCCTCAATGGCAGGCCTCCTCACATTCAATAGTAGGTTTACATCATTGACCTCTAATCGAATGATTCCATGGATGTTCAACCTCAGCTCATCTATTCACATTCACTGGAATGTACTAGGGTACCTTGGGAATCATTGGCATTAATGGTGATCTCCCTCGCACTTGTTAACGGTTCACACCATTGGTCGGTAATCAATTGGTTTCTGCCATGTTCGACATCAGGACATCTATTCACATGGTTAGATTCGTACCATATTGGGATTGGTGAGAAGACCCTAGGTTGAGTGACCACTTTGATATATGCTTTGCCCAGGTTGCGAAGGAGTTTCTATTGGACAAATGACACATACACTGTTACATAGATCCACTTTGTATTGATAGTGGTCATCTTGTAGATCCACTGTGTATTCTTCATGGCTACGATCAGTCCGAGTCATCAGCGTATAGATCCACATTGTATCTTCGGTGGCTATACCTTCTTTTCAATACAATTATGGATCTGCAGTGTATTTTATGGTGGCCATATCTTGCAAGTCTTGATCACCCAAGCATAGGTATGCATGTCTTGGGTTTTGAAATATGTCATGATATTTGTTGGATGTTTGTGTGTAGCTTCCATTAGGTTCTCTGAGTCTATACCCTTACTTGGACGTCTACAAAGCATTTCAGTAATCAGTTCGCATCTTCTAACTTCATGCTTTGGGGGGCAATCTGTTACACGTCAAAATTACTCAACTGGATAAGTGTCGCATGTTCCTCTTAATTGTCGTAAGTGTCACATCTTCCTTACAACTTTCGCAAGTGTCGCAAGTTGTTCACAAGCATCGCAAACATTGTTCAAGCATACTACCATACCGATGACACTAAGGAGGCACTTAAAACATCTCATACACTTGATTTGGAGAAGGGGAACTAGTTAACTGAAGTCAAGGAACTCTTATCACCTGAGACGATCTCTTAAGCAAAGGTTTTGAGGGTGAGAACTCCCCTACAATAGCCTTAGGAGCACTGGCTCTCCCCTATAAGGCCTTAGGGATCATCATAACGCTTGTCTTCCCCTTTGAAGGAGCGCTATCCACCTTTGGAGCGTTGGCGCTTTCCTTAAGCTTCTTAGGGAGTGCTACAACGCTATGATGCCCCTTTTGAGGGAGCACTGCCTAATCTGAGGCAATAGTTGGCCCGTTGAGGAGAATAAGGGGAGGATCCTTCAATTTTAGAAGGCAGTTGCATTCGAATTCTTGGTTTCATCAGAAGATCCCTGATCCAAGGAGGAAGTTCCTCAACTTGTTCTAAAGATAACTCAAGAGGTTAAGCTCCTCTTAACCTATATAAGCAAGCTCTATGATGGTGAAAAGGGGGAGAATTGCTAGCATCAAACCTATGATCTCATAGGGAACACATAGTCAGTCAAAGGAGAAGTAATCAGTTAAGCTGCTATCATCCAAGTTGTGGATTTTTCAAGCAAGGGTTAGACAAAGGGGACTTGACGAAGCCATCACATTTGCATCTACGATTGTAAGTACTGCTGTAGTTATTCTCATCAATATAACATGCTTGGCCTATTTGTTTCTAGTTCGTGTCTAATCTCACATGAACCTATCATTGATAGTTAGATCTGTTTTCAAGCTAACATCAATAGAGTAGGAAGTGGTCGTACTTTGTTTGTCTACAGGACTCAGCGAGGAGCGAGAGTTCGGAGCTCGATTTGGAGCATGCAAGGACAAACATCGATAAAAAGGTATTGATGTTCTCCTTCCTTCTCATGTGCTAGTTTGTATGGATTCGAAAGGAGGTCAGTGTCCACGTTAAGCACTTTCTGTCTTAGAGTAGGGTCTATCTCTTTGAGGCAATCTACTTGTCCGCAAGGAGATTTTCCTACAACAATCCTAATGTGGGATCTCCCATGCATTGTCATGTCTTCTTGGGTAATATGTTGACTTTGGATCCTAAATCTAGTATAATATCTCCCATGTTGAAATATCCAATGTTGGCATTCATCCTAAAATCTCTACTTGTTCTCCTCCTTGTATGTAGG
>JASDQU010010687.1:159191-170361 GCA_032191745.1 Picea mariana
ATCCCCTACTACAGGCAACAAAGGTATGTGAACCAAATTCACATGTTCAATTTGTTCATAGTATGGCCACTACACTCATCATTTCCCTACATTGCCTCAGTTTCAACACACACTAATGGCAGTATGCCAAAGCTTTCAGTAAGAACCCTCTCCACCCATGTCATCAAAAACCCACGTCACTGACATCCATTATTTCATGACCGTAGTCAACGAATGGATGAAGTTCCCTTTCTCTCTTTATGACTCACTTAATTATTTCACATACCAGTTTCCTTCGATCATTGAATATAGGCGTCGTCAAATGACCCTTATTCAAACTCCTCCAACCACCCCACTTCCTATGATGCAAGTGATTCCCCCTATTCCTTCTCTAGCTACTATTCACATCATTTCCCCTGAACCTGAGTCACCTCCTAGCCCTCCATGGTTCATGGATAGACTGTCTAAGGATTTACCCCTAAATCCTCCCAATTCTCTGATTCATTTCCCCTAGGAAATCTTACCGTTGACCACAATTTACAACCCACAGTGTTTGGACATTTGGTTCATGTCAAGCACACCATCACACCATAGTTGTGATACCCCCTCTATGTCTTCACCACCTAAATAAAATCATCTGGTGATAGTCACCAATGTTACTTACCTGGACCCCCTATATTCTCGCATTTTTCACTACGACAAAGATATCGTGGAAGAAATAACTACCCCTGATTTCCCATGGAATGTGCTCCATCACAGGGTGCTTTTCCTCTCACAAAAATCCTTTGACCCTCCTAACCAAGGCTCCATATGTGCAATCAAAACCAAGGATTTTATCCCATCAGGGCACATAGATTGGTTCAATAACCCTATCCCTACTCCTAATTCTTTTGAAGAAGGCAACATGGCTAATATTCCCCCCACTATCAAAATTTACATTTCCATCAAACCAGGAATCATATAAGAAATCACCATTCGCGTTGCATGCTCCCTTGAGGAACTCACAACTTACAAATCTCTCCTTCGGGAATACCAGGATATTTTTTTCTAGTCATATACAGAGATGCCTGACCTCGATCCTTCTATTGTCGAACATCACATCAACACATGGCCAAATGTCACCCCTATACGTCAAAAGAAACGCCCACTACAACCATCCAAAGCAGTGGCTATCAAAGCCAAAATTGACAAACTACGCATTGTAGGGTTCATATACCCCATCACATACACATCATGGGTCTCCAACCCCATCCCCATTAACAAAAAATAGGGCCATGACCAAATTATCAATGACTATACTGGCCACGAGGCTCTGTCCTTCATGGATGGTTTCTCTGGCTACAATCAAATCCAAATTCATCTAGCAGATCAATATAAATTTGCATTTACCACCCCATGGGGTACTTTTTCTTATTGTGTTATGCCTTTTGGACTCAATAACGCAGGTGCTACACTCCAACAGTCCATGACTTATGTTTTCCATGATCTCACTCACATCATCCTTGCTTACCTTGACGACCTCACTGCTCGATCCAACTCAACATCTCGATGACTTACGAGTTGTCTTTAAATGGTATCGCCAGTACAATATCTGCTTGAACCCCCTCAAATGTGTATTTTGCATCCCCAACAGATGCCTCCCTGGGTTCGTTGTCTCCCAACACGGCATCACAGTAGACCCCCTCAAGTTCCAAGCTATCAAAAAAATTCCACCACCTAGGAATTTGCACCAACTGCAGAGCCTACAGGGCAAAGGCAACTTCTTACGATGCTTTGTCCCAGATTACACCACTCGCAGGCATGGTTTCCTTCACTTACTATATCATGATATCCACTTTCGATGGTATGAACATGCTCAAACCTCTTTTTATGATTTAAAAATGACACTATCCAATGCCCCTTTGATTAGTCCTCCCGACTATAATCACGATTACATCCCTTACTTGTCGGCCTCAGCTGTCTCAGTAGCAGGAGTTCTCATTCAACTAGGGGATGATGGTCGCGATCATGTTATTTACTACATTAGTAAAAATCTTTCAGGACCACCCATGAAGTATAATCATTAATAGAAACTCTCCCTCGCAGTTGTCATCGTGGTCGAGAAACTGCATCATTATATCTTTCTTCGCACTACCAAAGTCATGGTAGATTCCAACCCCATGCAGTACTTTCTTAGTCGATGGAAATTAATGGTAAATTTTCCCAGTGGATCGTCATCCTTCAAGAATACGACCTAGAGTTTTCAACTCCAAAAAATCAAGAAAGAACTTGTTCTCACCGAACTCATCATGACTTTTCCCTCAAATGCTACAAGTTCACCCCTCAATATGGATTTTCCCAACGAACACCTCTTCTACATCCCATCGGATGACCATTGGTATGGAGACCTTCTTCTCTACCTTTAGACAAAAAAATTTGGGGCTCATCTCTCTCGAGATGATCGTTGGAGCATGCACCATCAGGCCCCTCAATACCTCCTCATCAGTGACATATTATATTGACATGGGGTCGACACCATACTTTGTCGATGTTTGACCATCGACGAACCAGATAGAGTCTTGAACGATTGCCACAACAACACTTGCGGTGGCCACCTCTCAGGGATGTCCACCGCCCAAAAAATCATTCGAGCTAGATACTTCTGGCCCACATTGTTTCATGATTGCATCCACACTGTCAAGGATGTGAAAAATGCCAGCTTTATGCAAACAAAGAATGAGTGCCACTCACTCTTCTACATCCAGTCATCACTGTCATCCCCTTTTGCAAATGGGGCATTGACTTCATGACTTTCAATCCCCCATATAGAAATGGACACAAGTACATATTCGCGGTAGTATATTACTTTACCAAATGGGTCGAAGCAATTCCTACCTTCAACAACACCGCTGACACAACACCACATTTTTTCTTCAATCACATCATTACTTGCTTCAGAGGTCCACTACAGTTACTCTCTGATCACGGTCAACACTTTGAGAATGAGATATTTGTCAAAATCCCCTTAGTGTTAGCTTCTCCCATGCGTTTTCCTCCCCATACTACCCTCAGTCTAATGGACAGGTTGAGGCTGTTAACAAAGCCCTCAAAACCATGTTGCAACGGACTGTCAACAAACATAAGACCAACTGGCATCATACTTTGTTTTCAGCATTATGGGCTTATTGCATGGCAGTCAAAATTGCCACCCATTTTACACTATTCCATCTCATCCATGGGATTGAAGCCACCCTCCCCATCGAGTGTGAAATTCCCACATTGTGCACCGCCATCGAGCTATTACCTGACACTGCTCCAATGGAGCAATGCTTTCTAAACTTAGGGTCATTGGATGAATATTGTTGATCTTCATTACAGAACAATGAGGTAGCTAAAAAATGGTCTAAAGCCATCTTTGACCTCCATGTCAACCTTCGCTCATTCAATGAAGGAGATCTCATCCTAGCCTACGATATCGCTCATGATAATTTCGGCCATGGGAAATTCAAGTCATTATGGAATGGACCCTACATTGTCCAACAATGCCTCACTAAAGGTGCATACATTCTGGCCTCTCTAGAAAGCTATCCTCTCAAAGAACTCATCAACCTGTTGTACTTAAATTTCTTTTACGCCTGAGCGTAGTCATTCTACGCTAGGCTTTTTATTTTGTGTACATTTGAGATTTTAGTCTTGTTTTGTTCCCTCCATGCCTCATGTCTAATCTATCATTCGTGTTATTGAAATATGCATCCTCCATCGACCTACCACATTGGTTATGCTGACGACGCTAGCCGCTGGACAGAGAATCTCGCTTCAGTCGCTTGGGCCCTCTACACCCCCTCACATGAACTGCTCCACTCCAACGACATATGTTTGGTCTCAGCAACCAACAACCAAGTAGAATACGCAACTGTCATTGGCCTCCTCACTGAGGCCAGTCAATGCCACATTCGTCACCTTATCATATTATTAGATTCCCAGCTTGTTGTCTTGTAGCTCAACAATGTATACCATGTCTGCGATCCTTTCCTCTTTCGCAAAAACCTGCAAGTTAGACTCTTATCTCTAAATTTTTATTTAATTACATTTACATATATTCCACGACAATTTAATCAAACACTAGATAACATGGCTAACATAGTATTAGATTGGAATTTATCACATCAAGACATCATCACACATACATAAATCATCAAAAGTCTGTCACGACATATAGATTAGACATCATAAACATAACATCATCACAAAGATCCCAAATGTGTATATCCATTTATATATATATCGATCAATGTTTCATAAATGTTTACAAAATAGTACAAAAATGTACATCACCCGTAGGCAAGTGAGCCCTTCTCACCCTTATAGTTACAAAATGGGTGTCACAAGCCTATATAAATACAAAAAAATACAACATAGCACTCATGGTGCCCCCAAAGCACCACCACCAAGTCTTGTCTCTGTAGGATGTACCCCACCAGCTGGGGGTCCTCCAGGTCCAGGGGGCAGTCACCTAGTCATCATTTCCCCTGCTACAACTGCTCTACGGATCAGGGTACGAAACTCTGCAGGGCCACCCACACACTTCTCTAGGAATCTTCTCGACCTGGATATGGGACCTCATGCCCTCAGGTACAATCTACAGTACCACTTCCAACTGGTGTCGAAAATCCTCTAAGTCCCCGTCATCCTCTACCTAAGGTGCATGTGATGGCCCTGCACCTAGATTGGCATATAGATGCCTCCTACTAGCTCCTACCTCATCTGTTGGCATCACACCAGCCTTGTCCCTCCAGCGTCGCTCTCCCACCCATGATGATCTCATTGGCCTCTAATGAGCCAACTCTCCAACCAAATCCACCTCTCGGCCTCACAGACCCACATATGCAAAAACACAAAAAAATATAGCATCAACATCCATACATATAAACATATTATTCACTATAAAAATCACCAAACATAAAACCACCAACATACCTCTTTGGTCCCAATCCTCTCTAGGAGGAAGCACCATATTCAGGTCATGCTTGAAGTCCATCCAACCATATGGGAACTATAGTATAATCTGTGGAATATGGCTCCACACACACGCCAATGTGGCCGTAAATCACTTCCCACCACATCAGTCGCGGCTCCTCTGCCCCAGCCTCCAACAACAATAGTCTAGGGTGAAAAATGGGCACCCTAATCAAAAACCATGCCACCAAGATAGATCCAAAGGAAAAATCATCAGAGTCGATGGTCCCACACTGGTTAATATGCCTCATCATATTGGCATGCAACATCAAGCCCCAAGAGAAAATGTCTCCATACAATACTCTCTGCATAATCCTCAACTGACCACCACTGATCCGATGAGTCGCTAAGGATTCGTAGATCCTCACAATCATCGTTGCAATGCACTGATGTAAGAGTGCATCCATTACCTTGATGAAAATGACTGAACCTGACATGATGTTTGGCCTCGAACAATAATCATGTGCCAAATCTACCAAGTGCACATTCCCTGGAAACTGGGGATTAGCAGGTAGGGCCATTCCCCGAAAAGGAAATCCCGTCAAGAAATAGACATCCTCCATCATGGAGAATGTCAACTGTTTCCCCTGCACAATGAAGCACTACAAATCAGTGCTCCACATTGAAATAAAATACCGAAGAAGGTACTCCTGTGACTGTATCAGTGGGAAGTCAAAGAACTTGAGCAACACACAATATGCCAAGAGTCTCTGAATACCCGTCTCCTCTCTCACTGCCTCCCTGAGGTGTTCCCAGTCCTACTCCCTCCAGTGGACTGGGATGCTACACTGATCACTTGCATTCACATAGAACACACTTTATTAGAAATCGTGATTCATTAACCTAACAATCTTAAAAAAAATACAAGTTTTTTCAAACAGCCCATCTTTGCCTCAAGTGCGCGGCTGTCAGCCCCCACAGGCATCCACATATGCGTGCCTATTCTTCTCAAAGTTGTGCATCAATGCACAACTGTCAAAGAAACAGATGTGCATCAATGCACATCTGTCACACACACAGGTGCGCATTCATGTGCACCTTTTCTCTACACAGTTGTGCACTGATGTGCATTCATGCGCACCTGTTCTCTACATAGTTGTGCATTGATGCACAACTATCTGAGAAACAAATGTAAATAGTGCACGACTGTATTTTGAACAAGAGCGCACCAAATGCGCACCCTTTTTTCCCACCCACACGCCCCCCATGTGCAGTTGTATTCCCGACAGCCACACACCATGCATAGGAGAGGGAATTATACCCGCACATCTCAACGCGGGTTTCCTTCTTTCTCCCACACATTTGTGGGAATACCCCTACAAAAACCCATAGTACAGTCATCCGTACGACCCTTCCCAGAAATTAGAACCTATATACTATGTAGGAGGATGAGACCACTAACCTGGCTCTCACAAATCCAGATCGGTTGGCTCTAACTCCCGTAATCTCCAAATCTCCTCTAAAACCTCTCGTCAACTCACTATGGAAAAAGGTACAAATGAGGTGGCATTATGGGCCCCACAACCATATATAGTCCCTTTTTCCAAACTTCCATGCTAAGTTATAGGAGCTCAGAGTCTTTGTTTTACAATCCTTCTTCAGCCATGGGATCAGGATCTTTCCGCCTACACAGTCACATTCCCTGGGTCGCCATCCATACTAGTCCCTAGGGGATCATTTTTTTCACATTACGCCCAGGTATGCATGCACATGTTCAAAATTATCAAATAGTTGTTATATGCTCTTTATCTTCAGATATTGTTCACATAAGGTATTCGGTTTTAATGTGTGTAGGTACTTGGTAATTACAAATCAATCCATCCCCTTCAGGTATATGATCGACACTAGCATGTAATCATTCCCTCAGAATACACATTGCATCTCCCAGTCACACCCTCCGACATTCTCCTTTAGGATCCTCACATATGGATATGCAGTTCTATCACCTCTGTTTCATTTTGGTATTGTCACCTAGTAGCACTCTTCCCCACATGAGTTGTCCCATTCATAGTCCCCCTTGGCACTTTGACACTCATGTTTCTTTCAATCCCTAGGGATGGGAGTTCAGATAGTCTTACCCATTTCTGAGAGTCAACCACATACTCCTTCTCCTCATTTTGCTAGCTTTCCCAATGGACTCCCAGGATATCTCATCATGGTTCTATTTTGAATGCACCTTTGCAGCATCATTAACCCTCCATTTCATCCACAATCAATTTTCCCATATGCATATTACCCTCCATTCATTTACTTCATACAGAAACCCACCCATGGGGCCCCCACCCTCCACTAGTTCTCAATGCAAATTGCACCCTCACAGGACAAGCCATCTTGCACTAGGGCACCCATTTTTGTATCTGTACACACATCCCAAATTATTCTTAATTCATTTGGTAATTGTAAAAAGCCTTTGTTTCTAGCATTTACATGTCTTTTTTCATCGCCCTTGACGACCTTCTTTTCCTAGAAAAGAAACCCATGTTGCCCTTAGTTGGGGCATTCATCACCTTCTACTCTTGTTGAAATTGTCCATAAAACCCAAGTATCCCATAGTCTATGTACCCCTGATCTCTGAGTTTGTCCACTTTGTCATGCCTCTGGCACAATTTAACCCACGTCTAGTCATCCCCATGATGCTAGATCTAGTTTCATGGTTGCTTCCAATCATCCTTCATATACATCCCCAACCAAGGGAAATATTGAGTCTCCCCGCCTCTTGACTTCATCCATGTTCCTTATCAGTTCCTGATCTTATCCAGTGGATTTCATGAAGCCCTTTCATTTCTTCGAGTCGCATCTCCCTCTATGTCGACATCAACGCAGTTTATAGAAGGGAAAAAATATCTTGACTCTCATTTCCTTTACAATCAAGAGTCTCAGACAACACAACAAGAACCATCATTTATCTTTGCTATCATTGACCTCCATGACATTCGACTTCAGCACACTCTCATGTTATGGTGGGTATTACTATGTGACTATTGCATTTTTTTTATAATAACTGAAGACCTATGAATTTGTTAGGCCATCAATGCCTATGATTCATCGAAACTTCTTACAGTCGTCCTTGCCTCTATTCAGAGTATGTTCACCATCCGAATTGTCATCTACAGTTATCAAACTGCCCTGGAGGGCACTGCATTTATCTACATCAACATACAAATTCAGTTACTGTTTTACATTTTTGAGTTACATGACATGAGCATGGGGCATGCCCTCCTTGTTTATATATAATTCTTATTTCTCTCCCTAGAGAAAGGTTTGGGTCCCATAGTTTTCCCTCTCCCTTCGACGGATCACTCTTACAGTTCCTCTCAACACTCTTTCTTACAATGGTACTCTCAGTATAAGAAACATTGATGTATTTCAGCTATACATATGCTCCTAACCTCACACATCAAGGGGCATCTGTTATCACTAAAATTTCGTCTGCAATGTTGCATGCAAATGGTTACAAGACTAAAGCATCTCCAAACACCTATTAGTTCACCTACAACACCAAAAAGAATTTCCAAGAGACAAAAACTATACAAATTGGTCAAAAATTGACATACGCTAAAACACTAAAGGAGGCGCGCGCACAGTGCATGGGCCAAAGAAGCCCTTAAAGCACACAATCTGCCATATGCATGACTGCGTACAAGAAAATCTGCACACACACCTATGAACGACACATTTATGGTTCTTGTCGGCTTTTCACCCACTTCTGGACCAGCTTCCAACTTGATTTTACCCTCAAATCCAAGATGAATCTGAATGGGGGGTTGGTCAAAGACCTAAGGGTGCCCTAAAGGGCCCCTTGTTCACACTAAAGACCGATTGGATATTACCTCAAAGACATGCTATAAAAGGAGGCCATGGGTGCACTAAGAATTTAAGAATCTCACTGTATTGTTATGTTGCCTCTATTCTCATTCAAGAAGCCTCTTTTCCTCTTGGAGCATACTAACATCATCTCAATAAGCTATTCACCTCACCTCTTGAGGGAATAAGATTGGATTTCTTCACCATTTTGTTTCTAGTTTACCATTTGTAAGAAGATATCTCACATAGGGGACTCAAGATCCCTCCCAAGGAGGAAGAGGGGATTCATAAGTTCTCCTTTCTCTACAGTGTTTTCCCACTAATATAGTTATCCATTGGTGGCATGATTATTGGTCATTTTTTTGATTGATTTTGGTTCTAATTTCCTCATGCATTTTAGTTTTATTTCTTTAGTTGTTCCTAGCTTAGTTGTTTGTTTATTTCATGTGATTGAATTTTTTGATTTTCCTATCTAGAAGGACCAACTAGACTTGCAAGTTCCCTTCTTTTTCTCATTCAAGTGACGAAGAGGATACAAAAAGGTGAGAAACTGGTGGTAGTCTTTAGAGACACTCGGTAGGCCCATAATGTTGAGTACAACATCAAATGGCAATTTGACTTGGAAGAATTGATAGTTCGTTGTAGAATATTATTTGAGGGACTTGTTCATAGCCTCCACCTAACCATTCACTTGTGGGTAGTAGGCTGATGAATTCTCTTGCCTCAACCCAAGCTTTGATGTTAACTCAAACATCATTTTGTTATGGAAGTGACTTCCATGGTCAGTGACAATCTCCTTCGGGATGCTGAACCTTGCTACTATCTGGTTAAAAATGAAGAGAGTTGTTGTTTCACCATCATTATTAAATGTTTTCATAGCCTCAACCCACTTTTTGAAGTAGTCTACTGCTACGATGATATAACGATGCCCCTGGATGAAGCCGGGTGGCATGTGGTAAAATCAATCCCCCACTTGGTGAAGGGACCAACAACAATGACAAGAATGTTATAACCCTAAATTGCACCAGACATGCATACCTGGAATCAAGCCATCTTACTTGTTATCTTTACCAAGCCATCACTGAAAAACTCTTCTAAAAAACCATTGTTTTGAAGTCGTATGTGCCCTACACCACTACTTCCCACGTACGTACACATGCTTGTTGCACCACTACAACCCGCGTACACTCACAAAAAGAGTGAAAAATGAAAATTGCAAATGAATATGGGTTTTCGGGCCTTTACCTAACCAGTTGACCACTCATAGACAGTCACCCCAACCGTTACTATCTCTTTTGGCCTATAAAAGAAGGTTTTGGGGTCCCATTCCAAGAAGAAGCACGAGAGCATAAAATTTCTGCCTATTTTAGTATTCCCCCTTTGCCTCAATATTTTGCAACCACATTGTGAGTTTGAGATAGAATTCCTTCTCCCTCCATTATAAACCCTTGTCATTTCCCTAAAGAGAATTGAATAGGATAAGAAGATGTGGAAGAAGTTGGTGCATGGTGAAGAGGAGCCCAGGACCGAGTTCAAGGAGCAGTTGTTAGTCTCATATTGTAAACAATTTTTGTGAGATTAATATAAAGAAATACTTTTTCTGTCCTGCCACATGATGTCTTAAATCTTTTTGATTTGTTTATATTTTGTTATGATGTCTAACCCACTAATCCTTATATAGAATGCATGCTTGTATTCTCTTGTTTGTCTTTTGGTGAATGCAGGTTGGCCTTGGGAGGAGATTTGCAATCAAGAAACAACTAAGCGCAAAGGGATTGACACTAGATGCATAGTTTAAGGTATGCCTATCAGATCCATATACTTTGTGTTTTATTTATGATTATGGGGTAATGACGGGATAGTGGTTAAAATTAGGAGACTTTAGACGGTTAGCTCTGCCTACACTTTAGAACCCTAGTGTAGTCCGTAGAGGGGTTTTCCCGCTATAACAGAATTGGCGACCATACTGGGGATCGAACCTAGAATCTCTGGTTTGACAAGGTTATTAAACGACCCCAACTATCATGATTCATGTTGGCCTCCCATGCCAACCAAGTTGCCTTCAGACATTCCAAAGTTTGAAGCTAATCCTAATGAATATCCATGTGATCATGTGACTACCTTCCATCTATGGTGATCATCCAACTCATTGAGAGATGACTCCGTATAGTTGTGTTTGTTTCAATGCACTATCATTGGGAGTGCTAGGAAATGGTACATTGAGCTCGACCGCTTGAGATACTCTTCCTTCGGCGAATTGGCAATGGATTTCTTAAACCATTTCCAATTACCTATGAGATATGATGCCGACACTGAATTGTTGGCCAACTTTGAGCAGACAAAATCAGACCATATCTCAGATCACATCCGAGAATGGATATGCCGAAAGAGT
>JASDQU010010688.1:89075-99744 GCA_032191745.1 Picea mariana
TTCGCATCTGACATGCGGAGGCCTGCACAATCTGAAAAAGCAGGCGCTGACTGAAAACATTAATGCAGTGGTCTGATCACACTCCTGGTGGTTGCAACATTTCTAAGTATATATAGGCAGTTTTAGTATTTTGTTAAGGTCGAATGGTTGAGCTAGGCTCTGGGCTATTGCAATGTTTTTATGAAGAACATTGGTTCTCTGGTTATGTATTTGTTTTTTGAGACATCTTGGTTAATCTAAGTCAGCTTTCTTGCTCCATCCTATTTGCCTCTGATACTGAGAGAGTTCCTGATTGACTGATTCACATGGATTGTTGTGACTGTATTATGATGAATGTTTGATTATAGTGTTGTTATAATTTCTTTCAGTTTCTTTGAGATTTGAATTCAAGAGGATCTTACGTTTAAGTTTTTCCTCCTTAGGTTGTTGGAAGACCTGATGTCCACAATAGAACTCTACACTCTCCTCACCAAAGTCTTCCCTCTATTCATCCTTACTCCAACTTACTGACTGAAGTTGATTCCAGACCTCAATTGCTTATGCATGTTAGTCCAGATTTTTGAGTTAGAATGTTATTATCATTGAGTCCTCTCCATTTGATTACCTAAAACTCATTTACATTTACTGTATAAACTGATGGGTATTGGGCTTACCTTATATGCAATTTGAAGGTGACTTCTAGTGCTAAAAGTTGTCATCATAACTTGCAATTTCTAGATACATTGCTACTGTTGTACATTTATCTTTGTTTATACATATAATTGCTTTAGTAGCATATTTTTTTTATCTGAAGTCACTGATTGAGAGCATTGAAATCATTGGTTGTTGTTAATGTTTGTTGTTTCATTGGTAAAGGGAAGGTACCATTCATGTTAATTTTCCTTGACCTTTTAAACTTAACCAAGTGACTTCTTTCCTATGAGTGACCTAGAGAGAGGGGTTGGTTTTTACCTTGTCTTATTTCCCTTCATCAACCAACTAGGTCCTCGGACGTCTCCCTTGGAGTGAGTATTTTCTCCTCTTAAATAGAAAGAGGTATCTTGGTGGGGTGATAGTGACAGGGCGACCTCTATGTTACGCCAATCTAAGCCTACTTGCCTTTAGGCTTTGGGCAAGTATAGATTGCGCGATAATAGTCTGCATTGACCATACCTTTTTTTAAAAATATAAAATTTTGAATTTATTTTGTTTTCTCTTTTATACCGCATTGTCCTTATCTAAATATTTATAATATTTCACAATGATTATTTGATTATTTTGATTGTTTTAATAATTTTCCACAATGGCTATATTATATTTTGTATCATATATAATCATAAACCCGACGTACTCTTTTTTATCATCCTTACAACATATTTGTCCTTGATTATAGGTGGAATGTCCACTCAAAACATAGGATGTTTCAAAAACTCACACACAGTTCAACTCCAAAAAGTTCAAGCATTATCATAACCAACTATAAAAACCTACACACTCGAACATTTAGAAGGCTTAAAAATAAATTAAGATATATATGATTTTTTTTAGCAAAGTGTTATAGTTAGGAAATTGTTGGAGTAAGCCTTCAAACTATCTTGATTGGGTAAGAGATTGTCTTCCTCGAATGTAAGGAAATAGGTTAATCGCTCAAGACCCAAATGCATTTGGCATGAGTGGAAGTCTTCCCTCTTACAAACCATTAAAGGGGCATTTCAAGTGAGGTGGTTTTCCTTGAACAATGGTGATGAGTTAGCTTGCATTTGTAGCTAGAAACCAGTGATGGTTGTCCTCACTATTAGACAATGACTGATTTATGATAAATTTTACCACCTTCAATTTTAAAAAAAAAATGTACATTGTTCTTTTATATAACAATTTTTATTTGTGGAGGGGCAATAGCTTGATTAGTGGGGAGAGAGGTGTTTAACTCTCCCCACCTAGGTTCAAGTCACTATGTTGGACTCTTTGTGAGCTAAATGTAGCATCCCCAACCCCTAGTTGGGCCATGCCACATAAAATTTCCTCTTTGATACCATTTAATTCATTTCATGCTCTACATATGCAACAATTATGTCATGCAAACAACATACAATTCATGCATAAATAAGTATAATAAACATACATAATTTGTATAAGCATTCACATAGTAAATGGCATTAAAACACAGATAAAAATAACACTTATGTTTTATTAATTCACCAATTGCGTGCAAACCTCCAAATTTCCTCCCAGACATAGACTATGCTGCCCATAATCTAGCAGTAGCAAGTCACCCTGGAGCTAAGGATAGAAACTCCACCAAGGAAGGCTTCCTAAGCTAGACTGAGGTCTAAGTAGCACAATAAAACTCGGGTCAAGGTGCCAACTGCTGCAACTAGCCTACAACCTCTCATTTCCCACAACCTGTCCCACCCTAGGAAGTGTATCCATTCTCTACTTAACAATCCTTCGATTGTCCCACTTCCCTTCTAGGTCTTTAGCAACAGGTCGGACATAAAGTCTCAGAGCTATGTAGTTATTGCCCAATGCACAGGGAAAAAAATTCCCAACAATTCTCTCACCCAAAGAGAGAATGCTCACAGGCTTGACAACCTGCCTCTTCAGTATGCATGCAGGCCTAAAAACCTACTTCTTCAGCTCAAACTACCCAAGTTTACTTGATACAACCATCTCCCAAAGCTCCCAAGTACATGTACAAAATGGTGATGGTAGGAAGGTATGAATGGTCAGAGTGAATAACGAGAGAAATGATGAGTGAATGATCCAAAATCCACTATTTCTCCACTTTATCTATGCATGTCCCCAACTCGACACTTGTCATGTTGGAACCACCTTGTCCCCACTTGGATGATATGTTCCCCATCCTTTGGACTTTGGATAAAATATCACATGAATTAGAATTTATGAAATACTAATATAATATTCCCTTGGGCTTAAGCCCCCTAGGCTTGGCCCCTCTTTCCAGACTCTTATCCCCCCTTTCCCTTCTAGTGGAGTTCTAGCCCCCCATACTCTTTTTTCTAGTTTGTCTACAGTAGTGATGCATTTTATTAATAATACGAGTGTAATTACATATTACGAAGATAGGCTCGCTGACATTTTTCCTTCTTGGCTCTCCAGCCTAATAATCACACAGGCACTCTGGCCCCAAAACACTTATACAATGGCATTATAGTCCAAATATCCTGGCTCACCAAGCTGTATGTACATTTACAATCTGGGTTCGTCCAGGGGGTATTACATTCCCCTCCCCCTTGTTTATGCATTGTCCTCAGTGTTATACACATGTACAATCCAAAATATTCAAAAAGATGTGAGCACTCGTCCTGCATGGCATCTTCACGTTCCCAGGTTGCATCTTCAGGATCGTAATAGGTCCACTGTACCTTTACCAATCCTATTGCTCTATTCCATAGCAACTTGACTTTCTGATCCAGTATACAAACCGGTTGAACTCAGAAGTCTCCTTCTTGCTCCACCTGAATCACATTCCAATCAATTACATGATTAACATCAGCTACATGCCTTTTAATCAAAGACACATGGAATACATTATGAATGCACATGGATGCAGGTAGTTGCAAGCATGTATGCAACAAGACCAATCCTCTCCAACATTTCAAAGGGTCCACAATATATTTTTGCTAGCTTTGAATAGTTTCCTAACTTAAGGTATTTTATCTTGGCCTTCACTTTTAAGAACACATGGTCACCCACTTTAAACTCTCTATGAGTTCTACCTTTATCTACATAGCTTTTCCACCTGTCTTGAGCAGTCTTTAAATTATGCTTTATTTTCACTGTCTGTTCTTCCATTTCCTTGAGCAATTATGGCCCAACCATTGCTCTGTATACTGGGTTGTCCCAACTCACTGGCATCTTGCACTTCCTACCATATAATGCCTCAAATGGGCTCATCTTTAAAGATGTGTAATATTCATTATTATAAGCAAACTCAACCAAATGTAGATAATCTTCCCACTTTGATGGTTTATCCATCACATACATCCTCGACATATGCTCAATCCCATGATTAACCCTCTCTGTTTTTCCATCTGACTGTGGATGATGAGTTGTGTTAAAGTTAAAATTTGTCCCAAATCCTTTGAACAACCTTTTCCAAAAATTTGATGTGATCTTTGGATCTCTGTAAGAAACAATTTCATTAGGCACACCATGAAGCTTGGCGATTTCCCTCATATAAATATCTGCAATGTTAGTTTCCTTGTGAGTTAGCTTCACCAGAATAAAATGGGCAACTTCAGTGAGTTTATCCACCACCGCCATGATGGAATCATGTTGCTTCATTTTTATGGTTAACTTGGTGATGAAATCAATTGTCATTACTTCCCATTTTCACTTAGGAATGGGCAATGGTTATAGAAAACCAGTTGAATGTTTATGATCAACCTTGAACCTCTGACACTCTAGACATATGGAAATGTAATCAACCACCTCGTTCTTCATACATGGCCAAAAATATTGGCTCTTGACAGCTACAATTTTTTTTCCGGTACCTTAGGTGCCCAACATAAGACGCATTATGCACCTCTCTTAGCACCACATTTTTCAGGTCATGAGAATTAAGCATATAAATTTTGCCCCTGTACATGAGGATTCCATCCTCATTTAGCTCATAATCTTAAATTTTTTGTTGATTATTACCTTGCTATAACTTTCCCCTTATTTCCACATAAAGCTTATTTGATTTTGCAGCTTCCAATTTTTTTTCTTTCAAATCATATTTGTATATGCTAATGACTATAACATGCATCTCATGCACCCTCCTGTTGAGTGTACCAACCACATTGTTCTCCTTACCTTTGATATACTTTATATCAAAGTCGTACTCATTAAGGAATTCCAACCATCTACTTTGTATGACATTCAAAGTTGGTTGTTTGAACAAATATTTCAGACACTATGGTCTATCCTCAACTCAAATCTTTTTCCCACAAGATAGTGCCTCCACATCTTCAAAGCATGCATTATGGATGCCAATTCTAAATCATGAGTGGCATAATGTCTCTCATGCTCTTTTAATTTTCTTGACTCATAGCATACCACATGTCCATTCATACTAATGACTCCTCCAATCCCTTCTTTTCATGCATCAATGCATACAACAAAGTCTTCATTAGGATCAACAATCCTCAAAATTGGTGCACTTGTCAACAAGTTCTTCAAATGTTGAAAACTTATTTCCCAATCAGGGGTCCATTCAAATCTCACACCCTTCTTTTGCAAAGATGTGATTGGGTGAGCAAATTTTGAAAAACCTTCAATAAATATTCTATAATACCTCACAAGCCCCATGAAAGATCTCACCTATGAGACATTCTTTGGTACTAACCATCCCTCAATGGCCTTTATCTTCTCAGGATCCACTGCTATCCCTTCCTCTAAGATGATATGGCCCAAATAATGTATTTGCCTCTGTAGAATGAGCACTTGCTAAGCTTGACATACAGTTGATGCTCCCTCAATTCTTGTAGCACCATCCTCAATTGTTTCTCATGCTCTTATTTAGACTTAGAGTAAATAAGTATGTCATTCAGGAAGACAATGACAAACTTATCCAAGTAATTTTTGAAAATACCATTAATTAAACACATGAAGACAACCGGTGTGTTTGACAACCCAAATGGCACCACACTAAACTCATAATGACCATATCTTGTTCTAAAAGTCATCTTGTTGATATCTTCTTCTTTAATTCTCACTTGATGATTGCATGATATGAGGTTAATCTTAGAGAATATATTGGCATCCTTCAGTTGATCAAAAAGATCATTTATCCTTGGAAAATGATACTTGTTCTTCACAGTCACCTTATTCAGTTTCCTGAAGTCAATGCAAAGCCTCAAGGTACTATCCTTCTTTTTCACAAATAATATGGGGGCATCCCAAGCTGACACACTTGGGTGTATATACCCCTTCTTCATAAGCTCTTCAAGTTGAATTTGCAATTCCTTCAACTCTGGAGTACTCATCTTGTAAGGAGTCTTGGATACTAGGGCTACTCTGAGCATCAAATTAATAGAGAAGTCAATATATATTTTTGGTGGCAACCCAAGCATCTCTCTAAATACATCCTCAAATTTCTTCAAGACTGCATAGTCTTCAATGCTTGGCACCTTATCTTTAGGTGTCTCTTCCATATGCGCTATAAATATTTGGCATCATTTCTTGAAGTTTTTCTTTAGCAACAAGGCTGGAACTTCTCTGATAGTTACTACCTTTGGAATACCTTGAACTGTTCTCAAGTTTCCTTCCTCATCGATGCAAACAAATGCTTTGTTATAACAGTCTAGGATAGCATGATGCTTTTCCAACCAATCCATACCAATTACGCAATCATATGAACCCAAATGTATGATATTCAAATATGCCTTTGTGTTCATTCCATTCATGTCCATGGGACATTCCTTAACCAACTCATCAATTCTTCTCTGAGCTCCTATAGTTAGTTGAACTAGCCAAGATTTCCCAAATTTGCTTCTTGGCAAATGAAACATTTCCACCAACTTAGGATCTATATAACTGTGACCAGCTCCTGAATCAATCAAAATAGCAATAGGTTGGTCATTGATCTTACCTTTTACTTCAATCATGTGATATTGAAATTCAACTTGCTTGTTGTCCAGAGCTGGATAGATCCTTGGCATGCTTCTACCCATGTCCTCAACTATATCATCTTGTTGTATATTGTGAGCAGTCCTCAATTTTTCACCTCTACGAGGGCAATCTTTGTACATGTGATCTCCCTCACAACCTCAATATTTAATACGTTGCTACCTTGGTATTTTTCCCAAAGTTTCTATTACTTTGGGCTCATTTAGAGCTGGCTATCCTTGAGAATTATTTCTGAAGAATGGTGGCTTGTTCCCCTTCTTCCTCTGCTCCATATTACCTTTCTTCTTGTCATCCCAAGCCTTTTGGAAAGTTGGTCTTCCTCTATGATTATCATAGAGACATTTATCTCTCTTGATTTCTTCATCTAATGTCTTGGGATCATCATATTGTATCTTGTTACTAAATATTGATGGCAGCCCACTCAGGATCCTTTGAATTTTGACATGTTCATCCTTTATGAAGTCAACATACTTTAGAAGTTCTAAAAATATTCTCTCATACTCATCCATGTTCATACTCCCAAGCTTGAGTTCAAAGAACTCCTTCATCTTCCTATCATAATAATGCTTAGTCAAGTATTTCTTCTGAAAGTACTTCTTGAACTGCCTCCAAGTGAGTTTTTTCTCATCAATGTGTTGTACTTGTACAAGTTGGTCCCACCACATTGATGCTTTTCACTTCACCTGGTAAATAGAAATTCTTCCTTCTACTTGTGAGGAGTAATTATGTAACTGAAAATACTTCCTCATACCCAATCGCCAAATCTCTGCATCCTCATTTTTCTTGTGCTCACCATCAAAGGTAGGAGGTTTGATCTTATTCTTTTCTCCTTGCAACTCATCCACTCCGAACCTTCTCTTATACTTCCTGACATGAGATAAGATTGGACTACTCTATACTCTCTTGACTGCGTGCCTTGGTGAGTGATGGTGATGCATATGAACACCTCTATATTCTCTTCTTTTATCACGAGATCTATGACTCCTTGACTTCCTTGATTTTGTCTCCTTCTCCATTTTCTTCTCTATTCTGTCCAAGCTATGAAACAAATTGATGTTGAAGCCATCTTGTTGCTCTTTATCTTTCATAAGCCTCTCACTATCATCTTTGTAACTCCAAAAATCTATTTCCATACTCTTTATAGTCTCCACCTCTCCTCCTTGCCTTCTGCACACCCATTGGATTTTTTCCCTGCATTACCCATGCTGACACACAACCCCTTGACTTCATATTCATGGATGTAAGTCCTCTGTGCATATTCCATGCCTATGGTCTCTTTGCTAATATTTTTATGATCTATTTTCCCTTAACTCTACAAAATGTGGAGGCAATAGGGTTTGTTAGACTATAATAATTTAACAAACCTATCGATTTATGCACCATTATGCCCTTTAAATACACCATAAATAATATTTTTGTTTTCTTGTAAATTATACAACTCAATTCACATTTATGGGTGAATATTTGGACTCCTCTATCCAAGACCTTTCCAATGATTGCTTTCTTGCTCAATTATGAGTTATGAGCAGAAAGTTATGGCCATTTGATCCATACCATTTTTCTCCTTTTGCACACCTTTCAACCAGGTGCAATTTTGGCCATGATCATGCATCTTTGCACCTACTCCCTTGGATTTTTGATAGGATCTCAACTGGGTTCCTTCATGACCATATTTCAGACAATATGACCGAGTTTCACCTTCATCTAAACTCCAGACTGCTAGTTACAACTTGTTGACGTTTTTTAGGCCAATTTACCTTTTTAGCCCTTAATGTTATAGGTTCCTTCTATGTCCTCCTGTGCACTTTTAGGTACCCAAAATATTAATTTAACTCCATATTTTTGTTCTATGGCTTAAGATATTTCCATTGACTACTGCTGTACCCAAATCTAATTTCTGAGCAGGAAGTTATGGGCTCTGGAGTGAACTGGTACCCAAAAGTTACCTTACAATGTTTAGTGTGTAACTCCCCCATACAGGCTCTATTTTGCAAACAATTTATCTCGTTAAAAGATCTCTTCGAGCTCTATCATTTTTGAAGCAATAACTCTATGTCTTGTCAGGACCTACAATTTCGTAAAAAAATGAAATTGGACTTCTAAAAATGTTGTTTAAGCTTCCAAAAATGGCCTATAAATTAAGGATCTGGAAAATATTTGATTTTCTAAGCATTTTTCACTATTTTCTATAAATTTTAGTTGAATTATGTTGATTCGGATGTTGATGTGGCATCCCAAGTCCACCTGACATCCTGGGATGATGCCATGTCAGCCTCCTACCCACTTTCCCTTTCCTCATTAGCCTCCACCACCTTCTCCTTCATAACTTCTACCCTGCATGCATATTATTAATCTTTCGAGCGCTGCAACCCATGGTTATCCACACGAAACCTTCCCATTGGTCTCAGGGATGGGCGAGTCCATCTCGCAGCTATTTTTCTCGGCGCACACATACTTGCATGTTTGTCCGATCAGACAATGGAGATTTTGGCGCGGATCAATGGTCACGATCTGAATCAACGATAACCATTTTATTTCGGGCTGCCATTGAAGCTATGCGATTAACTTAGTATTGTTAATTTTGGCCTTGTACAAGTCAATTTGACCTCTGCACATGAAATTCGACCCTGCCAAGTCGAATTTATCCATAATTTCACTACAAAAATTAGGGCTTTTGCATAATTTCGCCCAATTTCACCATGGGTGCTTTGCAAATCTATAATTCGACAAATTTCAATTTTGAAAATGCCTAGATTGGGATTAAAATTGGAGATTTTAATCCATGGGATAAATTTCTCAAAATCCCCATGAATTTAACTGCGAAAATTAGGGCTTTTGCCCACTTTCACCCAACTGCTTCCAATTATGTCATGGTTGCACTGTAATTCCTGAAATTCACCCATTTACAAGCTCAAAAATGCCCAATTAGAGATTGAAATTAAATATTTTTAACTCTTGGGCTCAATTCTTCCAAATCTCCCCTGAATTTCCTCAATTTCACTGCAATAATTTTATCAAACAAATTGCAGACATACTCTAAAAATCAAATTTATGCAATTTTTTTCATCTTTAACACTCCATTATCTGGCCCATGCATGCTCAACGTCGCAATTGGAGCTTTGATACCACATTGTAGCATCCCCAACCCCTAGCTAGGTCATGCCATACAAAATTTCCTCTCTCATACCATTTAATTCATATCATGCTCTACATATGTAGTAATTATTCAATGCAAACAACATACAATTCATGCATAAACAAATATAATAAAACATATCGAATTTGTATAAGCATTCACACAGTAAATAACATAAAAACACAGATAAAATTAACTCTTATCTTTTATTAATTCACCAACTGCGTGTAGACCTCAGAATTTCCTCCCAACCATGGACTCTGTTGCTCATAAACTCTCAGTAGTGGGTCACCCTCTAGATGAGGCTAGAAACTCCACCAGGGAAGGATTCCTATGCCAGACTAGGGTGTAACTAGCACAATAAAACTCAGGTCAATGTGACAACTACTGCAACTAGCTACAACTTCTCATTTCCCGCAGCCTGTTCCACCCCAAGAAGTGTACCCCTTCTCTGCTCAATAATCCTTCGACTATCCCACTTCCCTTCCGGAGCTTCAACAATAGGCCAAACAAAAATTATCAGAGCTCTATAGCTATTTCCCAGTGCAAAGGGAAAACAATTCCCTCACCTAGAGAGAGAATGCTCAAAGTCCCGACAACCTGCCTCTTCAGTATGCACACAGGCCTGACAACCTACTTCTTTAGCTTAAACTGCCCAAGTTTATTGGATACAACCAGCTCCCAAATCTCCCAAGTATAGGTATGAAATGGTGATGGTAGAAAGGTATGAATGTTTACAATGAATAATGAGAGAAAAGATGAGTGAATGATCCAAAATGTTTTATTTCCCCACTTTATGTATGCATGTTCCCAACTTGACACTTGTCATGTTGGGAACTACCTTGTCCCCACTTGGATGATACGTTCCCCATCCTTAGGACTTAGGATAAAATATCACATAACTTAGACTTTAGGAAA
>JASDQU010010688.1:109913-129691 GCA_032191745.1 Picea mariana
TGATACAAACTCTTGCAAATTTAAAGGTAAACTATACTGATCCGATTACAATTCACTGTGATAACACTAATGCCATTAGTGTCTCCAAGAATCCTGTTCTTCATTCAAAGACTAAGCATATCCCAATAAAATACCATTTTCTCAGAGAACAAGTTACAAACAGAGTTGTTCAGCTGAATTATATCCCTTCCATAGAACAGATAGTTGATATCTTTACTAAACTGTTAGCAGTGACCCCTTTTGGATATCTTCATCAAAAGTTGGGGGTTATAACTTCTTTCGTCTAATCTATTCACATAGTCAGGGGGAGTCCTTATTGAATATTTGTTGTATTCCTAAATTACTCATAGTTGACAAGAGGATTATGTTTTGCAACAGCTCAGGGGGAGCATGTTTCTTCTTTGACATTGATGTCAAAGGGGGAGAAAGTGTAGTAATTTCAAGGATGCTACAATGGTATAGTTGGATGTTCTTCAAGGTTGCCATCAATGCCAAAGGGGGAGATTGTTGGCATATTTATTACGGACAGACAAAAGGCAGAGTATTTGTTTGTCATTGATGGAAAGCTCAGCCCGACGATGATGAACAGTGGCAAGAACAACAGTGCAACTCTGATCCAAAGGGGGAGATTGTTGGCATATTTATTACGGGAAGACAGAAGGCAGAGTATTTGTTTGTCATTGATGGCAATCTCAGATCGACAATGATGAACAAGAGAAAGTGGCAAGACCAACAACGCAACTCTGATCGCATGGCAGAAAATATCGAAATGTGAAAGATCAAAGCATGTCAATGACTCCATTTTGGAGTTTCGCAGACTGGGAAATTGGAGTTTTGGATATCGGGAGTTGGAAGTGCAGAAACACTTCACCACAGGAGTCCCGAAGTTGCGAAATGCGAAATGCCGAAATCCTGAAACAGACACACTCCATTTCGAAGTTTCGTAGACCAGAAAATCGGAGTTTCAGATGCCGGGAGTTGGAAGTGTAGAAACACTTCACCATAGGAGTCCCGAAGTTGTGAAATGTGAAATGTCGAAATTCCGAAACAGGCACACTCCATTTCGGAGTTTCGCAGACCGAAAAATCAGAGTTTTGGATACCGGGAGTTGGAAGTGTAGAAACGCTTCACCATAGGAGTCCCGAAGTCACAAAATGCGAAACCCTGAAATTCCGAATCATTGAAGTCGCAAAATAATCCTAGCTGTCGGATCGAGGATTGATCTGGACCATTGATCAGACATGACGAAGACTGGTGAAGTTTCGAAATCACGATAAGATCTGGACTGTTTGGGCCATAGGACACATGGAAAAAGATCATCATTTCGCTGACTGGAGAGTCAAAGGAACGGGGTTCCCTAACCTCTCGAACTCGCGACATGTGAAATCGCGAAATGCCGAAATGCGAAATTGCGGAATGCCGAAATGAGAAATGTTGAAATGATCAAAGCTAGTCCAGCTAAGCTCTTTCTTCAGAGTTTCAGGGATTGCAACATGGAGCGTTAAGATATCTCATCACAAGAATTGCCGAAATCGCGAAATGCCGAAATGCAAAATTGCAACATGGAGTTTCGGGGATAGCAACATGGAGTTTCAGGAATTCGCAACATGCGAAATCGCGAAATGCCGAAAGGGACTATTGTGATTCTCGATCGAAGGGAAAAACGCCGAAATCCTGTCAGCCGTTTGATTGGGAAAAGAAGGGATCATATTATGAAGTTTTGTGGACTGTTGATCTGGATCCATTTCGGGGATCGAAACTTGGAGAGTCGAGATGCTTCGCAACAGGAATTTGCGACATGTGAAATCGCGAATTGCCGAAATACGAAATGCGAAAGACTTTTTGTTCCTTGTAATCCAACGGTGCATGTGAATTCGAATATGATCGGAGGGCTACTGTTTCACCTCACAGTTAATTGATCAGTTACGATTCAGTTAACAAAAATGATTCATGATTCTTGATCGGTTGGCGATTCAGTTGTTGAGGGTGTGTGAATAAAAGAAGATATGAGACAACTATGCAGGGATGGCTTTTCTAATTGAAAAATGAGTTGAACTGTAGAAAGGTAAAACTACAATATGCGCAGTGTGAAGAAATCTCAGAGATAAGAAACAAAAGCTGAATAGAAGAGAAAAGGGAAAGAGAGCAGAATGTGCACATATCAAAAAGCATGAGAATGATAGAGAAAGAACAGATAGAAAGAGACAGCAAGTCAAGCCAAGTATGAACAGAGCAGAAGAATAGTGTCGCAGAGAAGAATTGCAGAACAGTGAAGAAGTGGTAAGAATTGATTTATCAGAGTTGTTGGTTATTCAATCATTTATTTGTAATCAGGGTGGCAGGGTGGTGCAAGAGAGAACCGTTGTTCTCTGTAATACAGGTTGGTGCCTGTGTGACTGGAAGTTGGTGCTCCCATCCAGTTGGTGCTGGAACACTTAGGGAGTTGTTGCTTCCTTCTAGTGGGTGCTAGAGAAACCAGGGAGTCGGTGCTTCCTTCTAGTGGGTGCTAGAGAAACAAGAGAGTTGGTGCTCTCAGCAAGTAGCAGCTTGTAAAATAAAGGTAGTAGCCTCACATTGAGTTGGTGCTCAATTATAAATGATGTACAGAACTTAAAAGACTGCCTATCATTTCGAAGAAGAAGAGGTTTTCTCACGTTATGGGTTTCCTCGTGAAAAATCTGTCTTTGTGTATATCTTATGTGTGAGTGATGCTATTATTTATGTTGTCCATATGTAGTATAATATTGATGGTCACTTGGAGAAAGATTAAAAATGGTTTAATTGTTAATATTGTTTAAGCACAGTAACAACTGATTCACCCCCCCCCTCTAAGTTGTCTTAGTAATTTTAACAAAATTTCCTCTTTGATACCATTTAATTCATTTCACGCTCTACATATGCAACAATTATGTCATGCAAACAACATACAATTCATGCATAAATAGGTATAATAAACATACATAATTTGTATAAGCATTCACATAGTAAATAGCATTAAAACACATATAAAAATAACACTTATCTTTTATTAATTCACCAATTGCGTGCAAACCTCAAAATTTCCTCCCAGACATAGACTATGCTGCCCATAATCTAGCAGTAGAAAGTCACCCCCGATTTGAGGCTAGAAACTCCACCAAGGAAGGCTTCCTAAGACATACCGAGGTCTAACTAGCATAATAAAACTCGGGTCAAGGTGCCAAATGTTGCAACTAGCCTACAACCTCTCATTTTCCACAGCCTGTCCCACCCCAGGAAGTGTATCCACTCTCTACTCAACAATCCTTCGATTGTCCCACTTCCCTTCCAGGTCTTTAGCAATAGGTCAGACATAAAGTCTCAGAGCTATGTAGTTATTGCCCAACGCATAGGGAAAAAAATTCCCAACAATTCTCTCACCCAAAGAGAGAATGCTCAAAGGCTTGACAACCTACCTCTTCAGTATGCATGTAGGCCTAAAAGCCTACTTCTTCAGCTCAAACTACCCAAGTTTACTTGATACAACCATCTCCTAAATCTCCCAAGTACATGTACAAAATGGTGATGGTAGGAAGGTATGAATGGTCAGAGTGAATAACGAGAGAAATGATGAGTGAATGATCCAAAATCCACTATTTCTCCACTTTATCTATGCATGTCCCCAACTCGACACTTGTCATGTTGGAACCACCTTGTCCCCACTTGGATGATATGTTCCCCATCCTTTGGACTTCGGATAAAATATCACATGACTTAGACTTTATGAAATACTAATATAATATTCCCTTGGGCTTAAGCCTCCTTGGCTTGGCCCCTCTTTCTAGACTCTTATCCCCCCCTTCCCTTCTAGTGGAGTTCTAGCCCCCCATACTCTTTTTTCTGGTTTGTCTAGAGTAGTCATGCATTTTATTAATAATACGAGTGTAATTACATATTATGAAGATAGGCTCGCTGGCATTTTTCCTTCTTGGCTCTCCAACCTAATAATCACACAGGCACTCTGGCCCCAAAACACTTATACAATGGCATTATAGTCCAAATATCCTGGTTCACCAACCTATATGTACATTTACAATCTGGGTTCGTCCAGGGGGTATTACATTCCTCTCCCCCTTATTTATGCATTGTCCTCAGTGTTATACACATGTACAATTCAAAATATTCAAAAATATGTGAGCACTCGTCCTACATGGCATCTTCACGCTCCTAGGTTGCATCTTTAGGATCGTAATAGGTCCACTGGACCTTTACCAACCCTATTTCTCTATTCCAGAGCAACTTGACTTTTCGATCCAGTATGCAAACTGGTTGAACTCAAAAGTCTCCTTCTTGCTCCACCTGAATCACATTCCAATCAATTACATGATTAACATCAGCTACATACCTTTTAATCAAAGACACGTGGAATACATTATGAATGCACATGGATGCAGGTAGTTGCAAGCATGTATGCAACAAGACCAATCCTCTCCAACATTTCAAAGGGTCCACAATATATTTTTGCTAGCTTTGAATAGTTTCCCAACTTAAGGTATTTTATCTTGGCCTTCACTTTTAAGAACACATGGTCACCCACTTTAAACTCTCTATGAGTTCTACCTTTATTTGCATAGCTTTTCTGCTTGTCTTGAGTAGTCTTTAAATTATGCTTTATTTTCACTATCTCTTCTTCCATTTCCTTGAGCAATTATGGCCCAACCATTGCTCTGTATATTGGGTTGTCCCAACTCACTGGCATCTTGCACTTCCTACCATATAATGCCTCAAATGGGCTCATCTTTAAAGATTCCTAATATTCATTATTATAAGCAAACTCAACCAAATGTAGATGATCTTCCCACTTTGATGGTTTATCCATCACATACATCCTCGACATATGCTCAATCCCATGATTAACCCTCTCTGTTTTTCCACCTGACTGTGGATGATGAGTTGTGTTAAAGTTCAAATTTGTCTCAAATCCTTTGAATAACCTTTTCCAAAAATTTGATGTGATCTTTGGATCTCTGTAAGAAACAATTTCATTGGGCACACCATGAAGCTTGGCAATTTCCCTCATATAAATATCTGCAATGTTAGTTGCCTTGTGAGTTAGCTTCACCGAAATAAAATGGGCAACTTCAGTGAGTTTATCCACCACCACCATGATGGAATCATGTTGCTTCATTGTTATGGTCAGCTTCGTGATGAAATCAATTGTCATTACTTCTCATTTTCACTCAGGAATGGGCAATGGTTATAGAAAACCAGTTGGATGTTTATGATCAACCTTGAACCTCTGACACTCTAGACATATGGAAATGTAATCAACCACCTCGTTTTTCATACCTGGCCAAAAATATTGGCTCTTGACAGCTACAATTTTTTTTTCTGGTACCTTAGGTGCCCAACATAAGGTGCATTATGCACCTCTCTTAGCACCACATTTTTCAGGTCATGAGAATTAAGCAGATAAATTTTTCCCCTGTACATGAGGATTCCATCCTCATTTAGCTCATAATCTTGAATTTTCTGTTGATTATTACCTTGCTGTAATTTTCCCCTTATTTCCACATAAAGCTTATATGATTTTGCAGCTTCCAATTTTTTTTCTTTCAAATCATATTTGTATATGCTAATGACTATAACATGCATCTCATGCACCCTCCTGTTGAGCGTACCAGCCACATTGTTCTCCTTACCTTTGATATACTTTATATCAAAGTCGTACTCATTAAGGAATTCCGACCATCTACTTTGTATGACATTCAAAGTTGGTTGTCTGAACAAATATTTCAAACAATATGGTCTGTCCTCAACTCAAATATTTTTCCCACAAGATAGTGCCTCCACATCTTCAAGGCATGCATTATGGATGCCAATTCTAAATCATGAGTGGCATAATGTCTCTCATGCTCTTTTAATCTCCTTGACTCATAGCATACCACATGTCCATTCATACTAATGACTCCTCCAATCCCTTCTTTTCATGCATCAATGCATACAACAAAGTCTTCATTAGGATCAACAATCCTCAAAATTGGTGCACTTGTCAACAAGTTCTTCAAATGTTGAAAACTTCTTTCACAATCAGGGGTCCATTCAAATCTCACACCCTTCTTTTGCAAAGATGTGATTGGGTGAGCAAATTTTGAAAAACCTTCAATAAATATTCTATAATACCTCACAAGCCCCATGAAAGATCTCACCTATGAGACATTCTTTGGTACTAACCATCCCTCAATGGCATTTATCTTCTTAGGATCCATTGCTATCCCTTCCTCTAAAATGATATGGCCCAAATAATGTATCTACCTCTATAGAATGAGCACTTGCTAAGATTGACATACAGTTGATGCTCCCTCAATACTTGTAGCACCATCCTCAATTGTTGCTCATGCTCTTCATTAGACTTAGAGTAAATAAGTATGTCATTCAGGAAGACAATGACAAACTTATCCAAGTAATTTCTGAAAATACCATTAATTAAACACATGAAGACAACTGGTGCGTTTGACAACCCATATGGCACCACTGTAAACTCATAATGACCATATCTTGTTCTAAAAGTCATCTTGTTGATATCTTCTTCTTTAATTCTCACTTGATGATAGCCTGATATGAGGTCAATCTTAGAGAATATATTGGCATCCTTCAGTTGATCAAAAAGATCATTTATCCTTGGAAAATGATACTTGTTCTTCAGAGTCACCTTATTCAGTTTCTTGAAGTCAATGCAAAGCCTCAAGGTACTATCCTTCCTTTTCCAAATAATATGGGGGCATCCCAAGTTGACACACTTGGGTGTATATACCCCTTCTTCAGAAGCTCTTCAAGTTGAATTTGCAATTCGTTCAACTCTGGAGTACTCATCTTATAAGGAGTCTTGGATACTAGGGCTACTCCGAGCATCAAATCAATAGAGAAGTCAAAATATATTTTTGGTGGCAACCCAAGCATCTCTCTAAATACATCCTCAAATTCCTTCAAGACTGCATAGTCTTCAATGCTTGGCACCTTATCTTTAGGTGTCTCTTCCATATGCGCTGCAAATATTTGGCATCATTTCTTGAAGTTTTTCTTCAGCAGCAAGGCTGGAACTTCTCTGATAGTTACTACCTTTGGAATACCTTGAACCGTTCTCAAGTTTCCTTCCTCATCGAAGCAAACAAATGCTTTGTTATAACAATCTAGGATAGCATGATGCTTTTCCAACCAATCCATACCAATTACGCAATCATATGAACCCAAATGTATGATATTCAAATATGCCTTTGTGTTCAGTCCATTCATGTCCATGGGACATTCCTTAACCAACTCATCAATTCTTCTCTTAGCTCCTATAGTTAGTTGAACTAGCCAAGATTTCCCAAATTTGCTTCTTGGCAAATGAAACATTTCCACCAACTTAGGATCTATATAATTGTGACCAGCTCCTGAATAAATCAAAATAGCAATAGGTTGGTCATTGATCTTACCTTTTACTTCAATCATGTGAGATTGAAATTCAACTTGCTTGTTGTCCAGAGTTGGATAGATCCTTGGCATGCTTCTACCCATGCTCTCAACTATGTCATCTTGTTGTATATTGTGAGCAGTCCTCAATTTTTCACCTCTACGAGGGCAATCTCTATACATGTGATCTCCCTCACAACCCCAATATTTAATACGCTGCTACCTTGGTATTTTTCCCAAAGTTTCTATCACTTTGGACTCATTTAGAGCTGGCTATCCTTGAGAATTATTTCTGAAGAATGGTGGCTTGTTCTCCTTCTTCCTCTGCTCCATATTACCTTTCTTCTTGTCATCCCAAGCCTTTTGGAAAGTTTTTCTTCCTCTATGATTATCATAGAGACATTTATCTCTCTTGATTTCTTCATCTAATGTGTTGGGATCATCATATTGTATTTTGTTACTGAATATTGATGGCAGTCCACTCAAGAACCTTTGAATTTTGACATGTTCATCCTTTATGAAGTCAACATACTTTAGAAGTTCTAAAAATATTCTCTCATATTCGTCCATGTTCATACTCCCAAGCTTGAGTTCAAAGAACTCCTTCATCTTCCTACCATAATAATGCTTAGTCAAGTATTTCTTCTGAAAGTACTTCTTGGATTGCCTCCAAGTGAGTTTCTTCTCATCAATGTGTTGTACTTGTACAAGTTGGTCCCACCACATTGATGCTTTTCACTTCACCTGGTAAATAGAAATTCTTCCTTCTACTTGTGAGGAGTAATTATGTAACTGAAAATACTTCCTCATATCCAATCGCCAAATCTCTGCATCCTCATTTTTCTTGTGCTCACCATCAAAGGTAGGAGGTTTGATCTTATTCTTTTCTTCTTGCAACTCATCCACTCTGAACCTTCTCTTATACTTCCTGACATGAGATAAGATTGGACTACTCTATACTCTCTTGACCGCATGCCTTGGTGAGTGATGGTGATGCATATCAACACTTCTATATTCTCTTCTTTTATCATGAGATCTATGACTCCTTGACTTCCTTGATTTTGTCTCCTTCTCCATTTTCTTCTCTATTCTGTCCAAGCTATGAAACAAATTGATGTTGAAGCCATCTTGTTTCTCTTTAGCTTTCATAAGCCTCTCACTGTCATCTTTGTAACTCCAAACATCTCTTTGTAGACTCTTTATAGTCTTCACTTCTCGTCCTTACCTTATGCACGCCCATTGGATTTTGTCCTTGCATTACCCATGCTAACACACAACCCCCTGACTTCATCTTCATGGATGTAAGTCCTCTGTGCATCTTCCATGCCTATGGTCTCTTTGATGATATTTTTATGATCTATTTTCCCTTAACTCTACAAAATGTGGAGGCAATAGGGTTTGTTAGACTATAATAATTTAACAAACCTATCAATTTATGCACCATTATGCCCTTTAAATACACCATAAATAGTATTTTTGTTTTATTGTAAATTATATAGCTCAATTCACATTTATGGGTGAATATTTGGACTCCTCTATCCAAGACCTTTCCAATGATTGCTTTCTTGCTCAATTCCGAGTTATGAGCAGAAAGTTATGGCCATTTGATCAGTACCAATTTTCTCCTTTTGCACACCTTTCAACCAGGTGCAATTTTGGCCATGATCATGCATCTTTGCACCTACTCCCTTGGATTTTTGATAGGATCTCAACTGGGTTCCTTCATGACCATATTTTAGACAATATGACCGAGTTTCACCTTCATCTAAACTCCAGACTGCTAGTTACAACTTGTTGACGTTTTTTAGGCCAATTTACCTTTTTAGCCCTTAATGTTATAGGTTCCTTCAACGTCCTCCTGTGCACTTTTAGGTATCCAAAATCTTAATTTAACTCCATATTTTTGTTCTATGGCTCAAGATATTTCCATTGACTACTATTGTACCCAAATCTAACTTATGAGCAGGAAGTTATGGGCTCTGGAGTGAACTAGTACCCAAATGTTACCTTACAATGTTTAGCGTGTAACTCCCTCATACAGGCTTTGTTTTGCAAACAATTTATCTCGTTAGAAGATCTCTTCGAGCTCTATCATTTTTGAAGCAATAACTCTATGTCTTGTCAGGACCTACAATTTTGTGAAAAAATGAAATTGGACTTCTAAAAATGTTGTTTAAGCTTCCAAAAATGGCCTACAAATTAAGGATCTGGAAAATATATGATTTTCTAAGAAATTTTCACTATTTTCTATAAATTTTAGTTGAATTATGTTGATTTGGATGTTGATGTGGCATCCCAAGTCCACCTGACATCCTGGGATGATTCCATGTCAGCCTCCTACCCACTTTCCCTTTCCTCATTGGCCTCCACCACCTTCTCCTTCATAACTTCTACCTTGCATGCATATTATTAATCTTTCGAGCGCTGCAACCCATGGTTATCCACGTGACACCTTCCCATTGGTCGCAGGGATGGGCGAGTCCATCCCACACCTATTTTTCTTAGCGCACACATACTTGCATGTTTGTTCGATCAGACAGTGGAGATTTTGGCGTGGATCAATGGTCACGATCTGAATCAACGATAACCATTTTATTTTGGGCCACCATTGAAGCTATGCGATTAACTTAGTATTGTTAATTTTTGCCTTGTATAAGTCAATTTGACCTTTGCACATGAAATTTGACCCTGCCAAGTCGAATTTATCCATAATTTCACTGCAAAAATTGGGGCTTTTGCATAATTTCGCCCAATTTCACCATGGATGCTTTGCAAATCTATAATTCAACAAATTTCAATTTTGAAAATGCCCAGATTGGGATTAAAATTGGAGATTTTAATCCATGGGCTAAATTTCTCAAAATCCCCATGAATTTAACTGCGAAAATTAGGGCTTTTGCCCACTTTCACCCAACTGCTTTCAATTATGTCATAGTTGCACTGTAATTCCCAAAATTCACCCATTTACAAGCTCAAAAATACCCAATTAGAGATTGAAATTAAATATTTTTAACTCTTGGGCTCAATTCTTCCAAATCTCCCCTGAATTTCCTCAATTTCACTGCAATAATTTTATCAAACAAATTGCAGACATACTCTAAAAATCAAATTTATGCAAATTTTTTCATCTTTAACACTCCATTATCTAGCCCATGCATGCTCACCATCACAACTAGAGCTCTGATACCACATTGTAGCATCCCCAACCCCTAGCTAGGTCATGCCACACAAAATTTCCTCTCTAATACCATTTAATTCATAGCATGCTCTACATATCTAACAATTATTCAATGCAAACAACATGCAATTCATGCATAAACAAGTATAATAAAACATACCGAATTTGTATAAGCATTCACACAGTAAATAACATAAAAACACAGATAAAATTAACGCTTATCTTTTATTAATTCACCAACTGTGTGTAGACCTCAGAATTTCCTCCCAGCCATGGACTCTATTTCTCATAAACTCTCAGTAGTGGGTCACCCTCGAGCTGAGGCTAGAAACTCCACCAGGGAAGGATTCCTATGCTAGACTAGGGTCTAACTAGCACAATAAAACTCAGGTCAATGTGCCAACTACTGCAACTAGCCCACAACTTCTCATTTCCTGCAGCCTGTTCCACCCCAAGAAGTGTATCCCTTCTTTGCTCAACAATCCTTTGACTGTCCCACTTCCATTCTGGGGCTTCAACAATAGGCTAGACAAAAATTATCAGAGCTCTATAGCTATTTCCTTGTGCAAAGGGAAAACAATTCCCTCACCTAGAGAGAGAATGCTCAGAGTCCTAACAACCTGCCTCTTCAGTATGCACACAGGCCTGACAACCTACTTCTTTAGCTTAAAATTCCCAAGTTTATTGGATACAACCAGCTCCTAAATCTCCCAAGTATAGGTATGAAATGGTGATGGCAGAAAGGTACTAATGTTTACAGTGAATAATGAGAGAAATGATGAGTGAATGATCCAAAATATTTTATTTCCCCACTTTATGTATGCATGTTCCCAACTTGACACTTGTCATGTTGGGAACTACCTTGTCCCCACTTGGATGCTATGTTCCCCATCCTTAGGACTTAGGATAAAATATCACATAACTTAGACTTTAGGAAATGCTAATATAATATTCCATTGGGCTTAATCCCCCTTGGCTTAGCCACTCTTTCTAAACTCTTACCCACCCCCCCCTTTCCCTTCTAGTGGATTTCTAGTCCCCCATACTCTTTTTGTCTGGTTGGTTTGTATCACTGATGCATTTTAATAATAATCCAAGTGTGATTACATATTACGAAGATAGGCTCAATGGCCTTTTAGCTTCTTAGCTCTCTAGCCTAATAATCACACATGCACTTTGGCCACAAAACACTTATACAATGACACTCTGTCCCAAATATCCTAGCTAACCAACCTATATGTACATTTACAATTGGAGTTCGACCTAGGGGTATTACACTAATAGTTGGTAAGACAACTTTGAGCCATTCATGAGCTATATGTTGAGATATAGGTGGTGTCAAGACCAATGCGTACCACCACCTGTCAATAATTATATCCACCACATGGCAACATAGGTGGCATAATACATGAAACCCATGCAAGATAAGGAAGGAATATGATTCATCACCTAGTCATTTCATGTGCAATCATTGGATGAATGGAGAACAAGTTGAGGTTGCCTCTCAGACTTCTGGAACATGATAGGATACTACCATACACATATCCTGGAAAAGGTGATTATTTATACAATGAATGATAGCAAGAGGGTTGATACTAATGTTGTTTCCTCTCATGATAGCTTACACTAGCCATATAATCGCCTCTCTGGTTGCATATAAGATTCACAACAAGTAGAGAAATCCAAAGGAATAAAAGCAAGAGCTGATAGGGATTTCTTAGAAATTGAGAACCATGGATAATCAAGTTTCCCATCTTCATCTACGGGGAGAAATAGATCNTCCCTTCTAGTGGATTTCTAGTCCCCCATACTCTTTTTGTCTGGTTGGTTTGTAGCATTGATGCATTTTAATAATAATTCGAGTGTGATTACATATTACGAAGACAGGCTCAATGGCCTTTTAGCTTCTTAGCTTTCTAGCCTAATAATCACACATGCACTTTGGCCACAAAACACTTATACAATGACACTTTGTCCCAAATATCCTAGGTAACGAACCTATATGTACATTTACAATTGGACTTCGACCTAGGGGCATTACACTAATAGTTGGTAAGACAAATTTGAGCCATTCATGAGCTATATGTTGAGATATAGGTGGTGTCAAGACCAATGTGTACCACCACCTATCAATAATTATATCCACCACATGGCAGCATAGGTGGCATAATACATGAAACCCATGCAAGATAAGGAAGGAATATGATTCATCACCTAGTCATTTCATGTGCAATCATTAGATGAATGGAGAACAAGTTGAGGTTGCCTCTCAGACTTCTGGAACATGATAGGATACTACCATACACATGTCCTTGAAAAGGTGATTATTTATACAACGAATGATAGCAAGAGGGTTGATACTAATGTTGTTTGCTCTCATGATAGCTTGCACTAGCCATATAATGGCCTCTCTGGTTGCATATAAGATTCACAACAAGTAGAGAAATCCAAAGGAATAAAAGCAAGAGCTGACGGGGCTTTCTTAGGAATTGAGAACCATGGATAATCAAGTTTCCCATCTTCATCTACGAGGAGAAATAGATCCAAAATATGTAGGTAGTCAAGATTATCATCAGGAAGATGCAAGAGACACAACAAAGGATAAAAAGAAGGTTCCACCGATTCAAAGAGGTCATCCACCAACTTGCAAACCACAACATAATCCAAGTAGTTGTCCATCCATGCCAACTAGGAAGCACATTGAGGCACAAAAAATAGCAAGAGGTTTAATGGTAGGCACAAAATTGCCACAATCCAATGACTTCACACGCCGAACAGAAAAGTTAAAGAAAAGAGAGGAGCTACTAAAAGCTCCAACTCGATGAGGAGTTAGCCAACATTCTCCTTCATACAATGTCTCGAGAAGTAGGAATACATGGTACTCCCTCACACTAGATTTGTATTTTCATACTAGGGAGCTTATTTCTTGCCATATGGATAATGTAGAGGAAGGCAATAACATAACATTGCAAACAATTAGGGAGGAGTTACACTAGTTGAATGACAAATACCACTTTCTACTACATGCCACTCAAGGCTTCAACATGGTTTACGAGGAGGGTGACAAAGAAGAGGGAGATGAGCAACAACTAGAGTTGGAACCACACCCTCCATCTCATTGGATGATGATGCCAAATAGCTAACATCATCCCTAAGCCTTGTCTCCCTTGTGCATATATGGTTTTCACTGGATTTCTTGTAGGCCACTATCAAGTTCCCTACAAACTGCTATTTTTTTTTTGTATGCTAGATGTTAAGGGCCATACATCAGAGCATAATATCCTTGATTTTCATAGCTTCTAATTTCTTTAAAAATCCCAAAGGCTTGATAGCATGCAAACAATTTTAAATTTTGATCTAGGAAAAATACAAGCATGGAGTTTGTTTAGTGAAAGTAGGGGAAAGGGTTTCAAGTTGAGACAACTCACCTAGAACCTTTTCCCCTGTATGTAAGTATCTTTTTCCACCTGTAATATAAAGGAAGTCCCAAGCTTATTTACAACCAAAAAAAGTTATATCTTATTAAATAATGAAATGATATGAATTTCATTTCATATACGATCCACAAATGAAATTTGTTGACTTGAGTGATACAAAGGAATCTACGATGGGTCTATGGTTGAAAGGAAATTCTAGGGTTTTTGCATCTCTAATTTCCACATAGACCTAAGTCTTTTTCAAATGGATGGATTTGATGAAGCTCTGGAATACTTCGAAGATAACATGGAGGAGGATGCAACTTTGTTAATGTCCCCAACTCCACTCCCTTGTTAAATTGCGACAGGGGTACATTATCTCATGGAGGATGGGTGGAAGACAATCCAAACTTTAGGAAGAGACATGGATAGAGGAAATTTCATGATTAGATAATCCTATAGGTGTTCAATGTATAACTGATAGGGAATTGATTAGGAAAGTAGGATATTTAGACACTTAGGAGTTAGTTAAGATCAACTTGGTTTATTGTGTCGTTAGGTAAAAGTGTGTTTCTTTAGTATGCATTTTTAGTTAGGAAATCCGTTGGTCACACTATGTTCCCTACATAGAGTGATATGACGGTTCATATTCTCCTCAATCTTAATGGCTACATTGATCTGTGACTTAACACCCGATTGGTCCATGATCTCTATTTAAAGAGCATGAAGGGTCATTTGTCGAATATGGATTGTGAGAAACTCTCTTGTAAAATCTCTCTGTAAATTTCTTTTGCATTAATAAGTTTCTCCAAGAGGCCACATTGGTTGGGGTTGTGGATGTTGATCTTTGATCTGGTTGTGTGAGTGGTTACTGAAGGTGTTTATCCTCTATTGGAATACCCATGTTGTCGAAGTTTTCCAAACGTTGATCTATGTTAGGAGTTCAATAAGTTGTCATCAAGGGGGGATAGGCTCTAATGCCTCCTTCCTTCTCCTATTGTGTCATCTTTGTAAATCCTTCAATCCTATCCCAAGTTGTTCTTAAGGGGTGATGTTAGGATATCTGGACACTTAGGAGTTAGTTAATATCAACTTGGTCTATTGTGTTGTTAGGTAAAAGTGTGTTTCTTTAGTATGCATTTGTAGTTAGGAAATATGAAGGTCACGATATGTTCCCGACATAGAGTGATCTGACGTTTCGTATTCTCCTCAATCTTAACGACTACATTGATCCATGGATTAACACCCGATTGGTCCACGATATCTATTTAAATATCATGGAGGGTCATTTGTCGATGATCGATATTGAGAAAATCTCTTGTAAAATCTCTCTGTAAATTTCTTTTGCATTAATAAATTTCTACAAGTGGCCACGTTGTTTGGGGCTGTGGATGTTTCTTCATAGGGGTTTTACCATGTGAAAACATCAGTGTGTTGATCTTTGGTATGTTTTTGTGAGTGGTTATTGAAGGTGTTAGTCCTCTGTTGGAATAGATGTGTTGTCGAACAAGTACAAGGCCCAATATCTAACGGTCCTAGAATAAAGGTGACAAAGGGATCATCTCCATCCCTTTTACTCTCTCCACTCAAATATGAGACAATGCCCAAAGATCATGGCTCAACTATCCAAGAAGACCTAAGCTTTTCATCTCCATTCTTTGGTTCAATTAGTACCAAGGTGACAATCCAGATCTAGATACATTTGGTCTTGAGAACTAGGCAGTTAAGGTTAAGTCTGATATTCCTTTTAGCCCTATAGAAGTAGCAGGTCCATGAGTCAAGGGGAAAGGAAATCAATATGAATCTCAAGGGAGCCATCATAATAAGCGTGTTATAAGGAAGAACAAGGTCAATCTATTGTTAGGTGAAGACATACATATGAATTAGGTCATGGAAATGGTCACCAAGGCTTTCATAGGAATATTCTTTGATCGACAGACCTCATGAGGCAAATTGAGGGAATAAACAAGGGAAACATAGGAGGAGGAATAAGGATATTTCCAAAAATTCCACATATTAGCAAGAGGATGGATGGATTTCATATTTCTCTCCAATGAATACTAGACAATATTCATAGCAAACATTGATGATGGGGAATTCTCTATTATCATTGTGCAAATATAGTCCAGGGTTTGATCTAAGAGTGGAAATATCCTACATTCAACTGATATAGATCAAACTATTGAGACTTCCCCTAGAACATTGGTTGGCAGATGCGTTTAACAAAGTAAGGGGTTCCCTCGAGGTATTTTTGGTAGCTAACGATAGTTATAAGTCCACCTCAAAGTGATAAATAACAATAATTTTAGTTGACATCGATCTTTGGGAAGGATTAGTAGAGGATATGATGTTGGAGTTTCAAGGGATGGGAAATTGTCAAACCATTGACTATATTGGGATCCCTTTTCACTTTGCTCGATGCCACTCATATAGGCATCTAGCAAATGAGTCTAAGCTCAAATTCATCAAGAGCATGGGTAAGGAAGGAGCTAGCCCTAGGCTCCCTAGCACATATGGGTTTAATACTTGCAAAGGAAGTAAGACATAGCTCAAAGGCTAAAGTTCAAATGGAAGGTGTCAAAGAGACAAAATCTCAGTTGTTGCTAAACCATGAAGGCTTGAGCCATGCACAAGAAATAATCACTCAGGAAACAAACTCAATCAAGCCCAAGACCATCCTTATGAAGACTCAAACCTTTGAAAATGTTGGTACATCAAAATCATCACTACCTCCCTCAATGAATTTTGTGTTTGAAAAGGGAAATAAAAAAGGAATTACAATGTTTATTGAAGGGATAGTAAAAAATCCTCCTAAATCGCATCCTCTACAAGTGGAAGATCTTTTCCAATCATAGGGTAAAAAATAAGGAATTCAATAGAATTTACCTTAAGGGAGGCCTGTAAGCTCACCAACTATCCCATTCCTTAAAAAGCGATAAGTAAAATAGAAGTACAAACATTGGAAGGTCATCCCTAGTCCATGAAGGGAAACCATCTTCCTCATACCACTCAAGATATCATATTCACTCTAAATAATATTTTGTGGTCCTCAATGAAGTTAGAGTAGAGGGTGGTCTAGGTTCGTCCGGTCTTAATGAGATTCATCTAACATACAAAGGTAGGAAATCACACACGAGCATTGCTTAGTATAAAACAAGAAAATAGATTATGTAGAGAAAGCAAAAAACCTCAGATAGGGCCTTTGGATAAAAATGATCCCTTGAGAAAGGTGCTCCATGATCAATATGACTTATAATATCAAGACCTTAGATTGTTCGTAAAAAAAACAAGCCCTCAAAAGGCTCTTGGAGTTTCACAAGCTAAGAGTTTTATTCATTCAAGAAACTACGGGAGAATCCAAACAAATCATTGAAGCCTTGAAAATATCCATGAAGGATTGGGACTTTACAAGGCTAGACTCTGAAGGAAGATCTGATAGGTTGTTAATTGGTTGAAAAAAGGCATGTTTTAGTTTAACTACCTCTAATATCTTTGCCTCGAGTACTGGAGTAAATAAGATAATATATGATAAGATAATTTTGTTAATGTTCGACTAATGACCACAAAAGTAGGTCAAGGGGACTACTGAGTACAATGATGTCAATACAATGCGGGAGAACCAAAAGGTCTCCTATAAAAGGTGATATGAAGAACATAAAGTGCAATAAGGTAGAATAGTAGAAAGTGAGAACTACCCTGAGGCATGAAAAACCACTCGGTCTTGAACTCAGATACCTGCTCGGATGATGGGGTGCATCATAGGAGAAGGTCTAAGGGAAAGGGGAAACATAAGAGAGGGAATAGATATATCATGGAATAGATCCATCTCTCCTACCATCCAAGGTTGAATGGAGTAAGTTGAGTATAGTCGGGTGTCCCAAGGGGGGACTAGTGGGGTGCCTGGATTGTTTGTTGTGTTGCTGACTAGTAGAGATAGTGCACAGACAAGGTCTATGGGATCTCGTCTGTCTCCTTAGATGGGATCTGGTCTGGTCATGTGGCTATAATCTCATGAGATGAGTGAAGGTCCCATGGGTCCGAACTGATCTAGAGTCTGAGGTTACGTTGATGTTGGTCTGTCTCTTAGTGTCCCTACCTGAGGGAAACATCGAGAAGAATGAGATGATCTGTCGAATGGGGTTTAGTCTTGTAAGAGGATGAAGAGTATGGGCTTAGAGCTTGATGGCCTCCTGTATGTATAAGGGTAAACACCTATGATCCAGATATCTGAAGAATCCTATGAGGGTATGAGCTCCCCTAAATAAGCAATGAAACTGCCCCCTGATCTCATAATAAATGGGGCACCAGAAGATGAAGTGCTCCTGAATATCGACCTCTTGTAACTAGAATAACTGACATATCCTGTCTGGTTGGTCGATCTGGTGGTCTATCTCTACCCAAATTCTATGAGAGTTGACTCTGAACTTGCCTAGAGGAATGCAAAGAGCATGTACCCAGTGTCAAAGTGTATACTATGGTCAAACGATGAGCCCATCCCTAAGCTCCAAGAAATACTCAGCGTAAAATGCCATCTTTGGACGTAACCCACCCGGGTGGGGGGTTAACCCAAGTGGTCTAGATAAACTGCCTATAAATGTCATCTCTGATGATCTTGTTCATCACCTGCCTAGTGTCGAGGAAAAGATATGAATTATCTTACTCAAGCATTTTCAAATCTTTCTAGGCTAAGGAAAGATAGTTGGGAATATTACCCTATGTTTTATAGCCTCAAAATGTATTTCCCAATCCACAAATATTAATTACAAGGGCTTAGGATCATTTTTAAATGAAAATATTGTTGCAAAATATAAAAATTTTATATAATTTTTTGAACATATACAGATTGCAGAAAGTAAATGTGGAGATCAAAAGCAAAAGTAACCAAGTCACATGTTAATATAAATGAGACAGAATAACAATCGCTTTATTTCATTCCAAGAAATCAAAAGTATCTTTCTCTTTACAAAAATCCCTGTGAGGGCATGGACCAAGGTCAAACTTAGATATCCCCTATGAAAACCATACAAAAGGACTCTAACAAAAAGTAAAAAATGAACATCAAAATCTGGATCACCTTGTCACAGACTGTTGCCCACTTGACTCTGCACAATATCCTTTATCTGTCATGAAACTTAATTCATAAACATACAAGTATACACAGACTATCAAAGATAGATCAACACCTCTGGAACAAACATATGAATGATATGGTTCAACTTTGAACCTTGCTGTCTACAATAGGACCCTGCTGTCAAAAAGAGAATTAGGCCTTCAATGAACTGAAGAATGAATGAAAACTGAACTATCTCAATAAAAATCAAGAGCAAACTTTAGTATTACTTTCTCCTTCTATTCTCCTCTTGTTCTTCCTTCTCATTTGACTTCATGCATCCCAAATTAATTGAAGTAGTTCAACTACCTCATTTAGTTAAGTTACTTAAACTTAACTAATTTTAGTTTAGGGGAAATAATAATAATAATAATAATTTAAGGGTCTTTATTAGATAATAACTAAGTAGGTGGTGTTAACTACCAAAAACGCACCAGCATTTTGAAAGAAATATGCCTAATCTTGTAGGGAAATTTTGACTAGCTTCCCTAACTCCAAATCCAAATCTGATTGCACAATTGGAAAGCTTATGATCTGTAGATGAAAATCGACTATTTGAACGTGCAAAACGGACATTCCACGGCTGAGAAAATTGATTTTTCCCAAAGGCAATTTTTGCTGGAAATTTTGACTTTCGGTGGTTTAGGCGAACAGAACGACT